>OX453078.1:12451759-12605621 GCA_949699795.1 Spicauda simplicius | reverse complement strand
GCAGTGGTAATGAAGTGTCCTAATCTGAAAGCAAAGACATTACCAATGCGTCAACTAATTTCTGTCCTAGTCCTAAGTAAAGATTCTCACCAAAGTGCGGTTTTAAGATAAGACTAGACTTTTCTCGGGATCTCGAAACAACTTCAACCGTAATCCTCCGAGCGCGTTGCCCCATCGGGCTCCTCCCAGATGGGCGGCTGAGCCCACCGCTCCGTCTAGTCTTTACGACGGTATGCGACCACACATACAGCCGTCTTTCCCGGGATTGCCTGACCGAACGGTTCGAGCTCCCACTCTAGCCGTCTGCAACCCCGCAAGCCCCTTTTAGTCGCCTCTTACGACAGGCAGGGGATCCCGTAGCCCTATTCTGATCCCGGAACTACAGGGACGAAGATAGGATTAGACTGTGATCAGATTTAAACTTACGTACGTGACCTATATTTTTTTAAACTAAAAAGGTCACGTACGATTGAACTGTCAAGTATGTAGCCTACCTTGTGAGGTTTATTGCACCTTTACAGATGACAATCAATTTTCAATCAGCACCTTTTCGAAGTTAATTGATACAACGAGCGTAAGCTCGCTCTTTAAATTGAGTAATGGATTAAATAAAATGTGAAATGTCTAAATAGGAGAGCGAGGGTCTAATCGGGGGTTTATTGGGGTCTGGATAGGACAAACATACGCTTTTAACCTATTTATATCAGCTCAACCGTTTCTGAAGTGAAAAACAACAATTTAAATAGACAAACATTTAAAATATTTGTTTTGTAACGCGCAAATAAGATTACCATGTTTTATTATCTGTAATATTTATATCCACTTGATATTCACCATCTAAGTTTCTACTTTCTTTATAAATATCTACTCACAGGTGGTTAAACCAGTGTAGTTTGACCGGAGTGGTACCACCGCCACACATACATATTTCTAGCGTGAAGCAATTTTTGAGTTTCGGTGGAAGGGTGTGATTGCCGATTCACGTTTATATGAGGCGATCATCTTAGTCTTAAGGAGTAGCAAAGCATCTGTGATTGACTTCAGATAGAACAGATGCTGTTTTATATGAAGTTATTACAGACGTTCATGGGCGACAGTGACCTCTTACCATAAGGCTTGCCTACTGCATCGCATCAACCCATTATTGGCCCACTGCTGGACACGGGTCTTCTCCCAGAATGAGAGAGTTTAGGCCATAGTCCACCGCGCTGGCCAAGTGCGAATTGGTGGACTTCACACACCTCTGAGAACTTTTTTTTTAAAGAACTCGGGTGTGTAGGTTTCCTCACGATGTTTTCCTTCACCGAAAAGCAGTGATAATTAATTTCTAATACGCACATAAATCAATGGTGCGTGCCTGGGTCTGAACCTCGGACCTCCCGATCGAGAGGGCAAGTTTCAACCATTAGGCTATCACTGCTCTTTAGGCTATCACTGCTCTAAGTTTCTACTTACTTTATAAATATCTACTCACAGGTGGTAGAACCAGTGTAGTTCGACTGGAGAGGTACCACCGCCACACATACATATTTCTAACGTGAAGCAATTTTTGCGTTTCAGTGGAAGGGTGTGGTTGCCGATTCACGTTTATATGAGGCGATCATCTTAGTCTTAAGGAGTAGCAAAGCATCTGTGATTGACTTCAGATAGAACAGATGCTGTTTTATATGAAGTTATTACAGACGTCCATGGGCGACAGTGACCCCTTACCATAAGGTGTATACTGCATCTCATTAGTTACTTAAATCGGATAAAAAAAATGTGTGCGTGTACTAGCGTACACTCGTAAGAAGTGAAACTTCTTTATGACGTTATTTTTCAAAAAAATAATTTACTATATGCAACTTTACAGAAATTGGTTAAATAAAGTTAAATTAGATAAAGTTTAATAAAAGCCTTTTATTAAACTTTATCTAATAATCTAATCTATAATAATCTATCTAATATCACGCGTGGTAGGGATAAGAAAAAGATGGCGCGTAACAAAAAAATTTTACACAAAAATTTTTTCCAACCCCGATAAAGAAGTTTCACTTCAAAAACTTAGGAAAGAAAAATCAGACACTTTAATGTCATTAGTTTAACTAATACTAACTTGGTACATAGTAGTTTGATTTAATCTGAGAGTTACCCACAGACCCCTTTCTGTCGCGATGTATGTGGTTCATGCATTTCGTTGGTAGGATATGGATACCGACTGACTTGAACATGAAGGAAAAATCTTACTTCTTATTAGTTGCAACGCATTTGTTATTGACTTCGGGTAAAATCTCTGGGCTTGTAACAAAAATTTCAGAAGTTTCAGAAAATTCTTAAAACCACTTCGTGTTCCATTTCGTAGAACTGTTCTAGGAGCTAACTCTGCAATGCGACTTTGTAAGCTGCTGAATGAGTGTGATGGGTCTTTGGATATAAACCATATCACAATTAATACTCTTAAGAAGTATCTTGATTTAAAAACCGATTGGTAGATATTTATACCAATTTAAAAGTTAAAACGTGTAAACTACTTAATGCATGCTGTGTTTGCCTTAAAAGGTACACACGTACTTGTCCTGTAATACTTAGAATACATATTGTGATATAACTGTATGTGATGTAAACATTGGTGAACCTAATAAATAAAAAAAATAATAAAAAAAATGCATAGCTAGCGGTTGCAACTTGCCATCTCATGGGCTGCATTAGTTAACTACTTCATAAAAAAAAACAGATTTAGTTCCGACACTGAAATGAACATAGCAAAATCTAAAATAGAACACCTTTTTTTGTTTCGAGGAAAAATCTTCAAAAGGTACCCGACGCCGTGGGAGCGACGCAGGGTTATATAGGATTTTACCGCACTAAAAAGGTGGCCGTCCTCGGCGCTGAAAAGAGGACTCCGGGATCTCCAAAGGACTGGAACTGGAACCCTCTGAGCGCGTTGCCCCATCGGGCTCCTCCCAGGCGGGCTGGGCCCACCGCTCCGTCTAGTATTTACGACGGTATGCGACCACACATACCGCCGTCCTTCCCGGGATCGCCTGGCTGGTTCAAGCTCCCACTCTAGCCGCCCGTAATCCCGGATCCCCTTTAAGTTGCCTCTTACGACAGGCAGGGGATACCGTAGCCCTATTCTGATCGCGGAACCACAGGGACGAAAATAGAACACCTAACACCACAACACGAAAACCATTAAAATTTCTGCCGACCACGTAATCTAGAAACTTAATTTGTGTCTTATCTGTAAGACAAATCGATTTCAAGTGATCATGATAAATTATGAATATTATTAGAAACTAATTGAATCCTTGTCGGCAATCCATAATTTATTTGAACACCAGTGGATATGGGTCAACTTTCCAAAGGGCAGAGACCTTACGGGTCAAATTGGACCCCCGGTGAGAATTTAATGGCTTCCAGATAATTATTGTTAGTACATGCAATAGAATTAATTATTTGTTGATGATTGGAATCGTAACTAGTAAAAGCGAAGGGATTGTAAACAAAAATTTATTTAATAACTGTTACGTTTTCTTACATCAACATAATCTCTCCGTGAAAAGATTATAAGATGGACCACACTATTTAAGAATTGATATAATTATCCAAACTTTACAAAGTAAGGTTTGCAAGATAGAACGTATATTGTTTTACATTATATATTTTTTTTCATTTGTATTATTATTATCTGAATAATGATATGTCGCGCTAGCCAAGTGCGATTGGTTCACCAGTTCACTCAATTGGTCCACAAATCCTCTCGTTGTGAGAGAATAATGGGTTGGCGAGAGAATGATATTAAGCAACACAATGTATAAGCATTTGTTTTCATTTGTTGTTGTTGTGTAATGTAGTATAGTTTATGTCTTTTTTTTTTAAGTCTAAAAACAATGACGATGTATTGCTTGCAGCCACCCAATGGATGAGTGAAGTCTTAAGATCTGCCATTGATATGTTGCTACTACCAAGGACTAAATTGGGATACCTCGTATACATATTATGTACCTATCTTACCACAAACACACATATATTATAAACGAAATAAAACATTAATTGTCTTACTATAAAACACATAACGACAAAAATGTTAGATGTCTTTGTCAAAATACCCGCTATTGCTTTCAAATGCAGCTTAGTTAATAAAATCTCTTTTTGCCTTTTACGGGTGTATTTATAATAATTTAGAAATTTATACAATGAATGAATTTGAGAAGTATTCGTGCAACTTTGGACAATATCAAGTTTAATTTAGTTTTTGAGTTGATTTACGGTCGAATTCCGTCCGTTGCGACGGGTGACTAGTTATAGGAATGTGGTTTAAATTTTGACGCAAAATCCAAAAAGCGTTACATTAAATAAATTATTATGAAAAAAGAAGAAGAAAAGAAGAAACCCAACTCATTTTTAAGCAGATGGATTTTTGATTGAATTTGAAAATGTTCCTTTTTTGAAAATATTACATTCGTGTTTTCTAAAGTTTCAACGTACAATTTTATAAAGCTCACCTAGAAATGTCGCCTAACCTAATAGTTATAACTAAAGTAACCTATCTGGAAGAATAAGTGACTGCGAGCATCGAACATTAGTTTAAGATAGCCTTAATTGAAAAGTATCGAGGCCTTTTATAGCGGTGGGACACACGGACAGACGGGATGAACAACTTTTATAAACTAGATATAATTAAGTATACTAAACGTTTGAGTCTCAAATCAAATAGAAGACATAAGTGAATCCTATTAATATTTAAAATGCGAATTTTTGTGAGGATGTAATTGTGCTTGTTAATCTTTCAGACTGCTGTTCGGATTTGGCTGATATTTGGCACACAAAGAGTTTATGACCTGGTTTACCATGGAACACTCTTTAGCTCATTAACGTGGTAAACGTAACCGAAGCGGGTAGCGCTGCGAAAATAAGTTAGTGCCTGGTAGTTTTGCTACACATGTCTTATCTCCCATTATTCACAATTGATTTGAAAGGATTATTAGAATTTTGCGTTTACTCTTGTTTGTCCCGGTATATGTGAGATTGAAATGGTAAACGATATAGTGGGGAAGATTTGAATCATAGTACCGTATCAAACTGCGATCCTACAATGCAAAGTCAATCGGGTTGAAGAGAAAACTTATTCTCACAGAGAAGTAAAATACAAGGTATAGATTAAGTGTCCCTGTAGCCTCGGGGTCAGAATAGGGCTACGGTATCCCCTGCCTGTCGTAAGAGGCGACTAAAAGGGGCTTCCGGGGTTGCAGACGGCTAGAGTGGGAGCTCGAACCGTTCGGTCAGTTGGGAGGAGCCCGATGGGGCAGCGCGCTCGGAGGATTCCGGTTGAAGTCGTTTCGAGATCCCGGAGTCCTCCCTTTCAGCGCCAAGGACGGTCACCGTTTTAGTGCGGTAAAAATCCCACATAACCCTGCGTCGCTCCCACGGTGTCGGGTACCTTTGGAAGGTTTCCCCCTCGAAAACAAAAAAAAAAAAGATTAAGTACCTTTCAAATCAATTCATTTTTAAAAATACTCTTTAATGGCGCGCATTTGAATCATCATCATATCATACTAATATTATGAAGGCGAAAGTTTGTGAGTGTGTATGTTTGTTCACGTCTAAACGGCTCGAGCGATTTTCATAAAATTTGTTAGCTGGGAGTTAGCTGACATTCTGGATTAAACATATAGGCTACTTTTTACTGTAAGAAAATATCTCATTTCCATGTGACAATTGATACATCGATTTGTTTAACGCTTGCGAAGCTGCAGGGTTCAACTAGTCCAAAATAATTTTAAGTGTGGAACAGAAACGGTAAGATTCTCTTAAAATAAGTATGTGTAGTACAAGCATTTTTTATAGTAATTACCTTTACACTTCATTAACACGGTAAAAATATTGTTTTGACCTAAAAACTTTAACTTAAAATCTTGATGCAGTAGCTACACTACAATAGCCTTTTAATATTCTTGTTTTAATTCCTTTAATAAAATAAAAAAAAATGTCTGACCGAAAATTTATATTAAATATCCAAACAGCGATATATTTTTCGGTCAGATACACGGAACAACAATATGTCACCGCGTAAGTGACAATAAAACAAATGGGCGATGTAGTTAATCTGTAACGTGTGTGGTTTACGAGGACAAGAGGTCTTTTGTCGGATCCCGTCGAAAATGCACCGCTTAAATAACCCCGGTATCCGATATGTATGTTAATCGGTTCTTATGTTTACAAGAATCTTATCCTTGTATCGAGAACGTGACTTATATTGGTAATAAAAAATAAGCACACAGCTCAGCTTGTAACGATTCTACAGGTTTTTTTTTCTTATCACGCGTGTTTGTGCGGTCATGCGCGCGGTCCGCATGCGTGACATCTCATTGCACCCTATCGTTTCGTAGATACTTCTCCTGTCATGTAAGCTACTAGCACGTGAAATGCAGGGCTGCAGCGATTAATTCACGAATTCGGGTGAGGCATACACGCGGATATTATCCCGAGAAACAAGAAACTTACCATCAGGTGGACTGCATGCTCCTTTCCTGCTTAAGTCAGATAAAAAAACATGCGGCACTCGGGGACTGCCGCGGTAAAGCTATTGCATAGCATTTTTTATCAACTTATGCAATAATAATTATTTATTTCTCTGATACTATATACTTTCTCACAAACAGCTGCTTACTATATATTCGTCCGATTTCCGAGCAAATCGTGTCGATCCTAGCGAGCTTCGTGCTGTCGTACCATATACGGACACATTAAGCGAACGCTCAGCTGCGCTACATGGTAGGTGGAATGGGGAGTTTTAGGTTTTTTTCGTTATGGAATTTCTTAATTCGGTCGCCGCGCTCAAAGCCCGCAATAAAAGTTATGCAATAGCTTAAAAATAAATATCTCTATCGTTTGTAAAGTGACTTCCTATTCTGAAAATGCTAATATTCTTTATTTGTCGTTGTACATACGACGCCATGGATCTAGACCGCACCAAGGCGCCATAAGACTATTCCTAAGAGACTGTACTTTTAAGTAATCTTAGCTAAAATAACAATAAAAACTAATAAAAAGCTATTATGGTAGCAATTCTGCTACATATTCATGTACACTTGTAACCTATTAACCTTCTCGATAGTATCAACTATAGCGCGTTCGAACCATCAAACCAGACTTTTGTAACTCGTAGTTTGTTTGTTTGTTTGTACCTACACTTTTTTGTACAGGTGATATAAATCAATGTTATTTAATTATTGTAATCCTCACTACATAGTATAAAACAAAGTCGCTTCCTGCTGTCTGTCCCTATGTATCCTTAGATCTGTAAGGCTACGTACTTACGGAGCGGTATCACCCGCGGCCGCCGCGGTTGCGGGCCCGCAGCTTCTGTAGGATGCAGATATAAATGTAAAAAATTAAAGCAATACTCACGACGCGTTTTATCCCGCGATGCGCGCGGTTGTTTGCTGCTCCCGCTGCACCGGCGGGCAACCTGTAGAACCGCGCGGGCCGCGGTCAGCCGCAGCCGCGGCGGTTTGCGCCCGCGCGCTCTGCGGTCAGTTGGCGGGCGAGTGCAGTAGTCAGGACCTCAACTGATGGTAAACCGCCCGTCTTGCGGTTTTCGCCCGCCACGTTTGCGGTCGATAATCGCAATCGCGACGGCAGCGGAACCGCAAAAATAGGCGGTCTCGTGAGTTTCGCACAGAAGCTGCGGGCCCGCAACCGCGGCGGCCGCGGGTGAAAACCGCGCCGTGAGTACGTAGCCTAAAACTACGCTATGGATTTTAATGAATTTTTTTATTAGCTAGAGTGTTTCAAGAGGAAGGTTTTTCATGTATTATACATGTATAATGTAGTGGAGAGACAATATCAATTTTAGATTATTAACTTTTAGGTGGAACGAAGTTCGTCGGATCAGCTAGTATTAAATAAATATTAACTACTTTACTTATTTTTATATTTATAAAGTAGCCAATAGCATGCAGCTCATCTAAAGGTATGTAACCACTGGACATAGTAAGTGGTCATGGACAGCTGTAGCCAAATAATATGAGTATGTATTGGCTGGCTGGCATGTGTTAGTAATGGCTGGCTGAAAGTCATCTTTACTTAATAGTAAAAGCTTTTGATTACTTGTTTAAACGAGAATAGTATTAAAAGCTACTACATAACCACTATTTTACGTTTGGCCTCCTATCTTACACTACCTTCTTAAACTAACAGAAAGTACTGCGTATAAATTATTTAATAACATCATCGTAATGAAGATGGCTATCTTAACAACTTATTGAGGGACATTAAACGTGTCAGCTTGGGACAAAGCGTCTTCTGTGGCGCGGCGCCTCGCGAGATCAAGTGCAACTACAGTTTGAGTAAGCCACGTTGAGGTCAACTCACGGTGATAAGCGGAGCGGGTGAAGTAGCGGATATTCGATATTGCAATAGCAAATTGCTTTAGGCGTCATCTGATAAGAATATGAAACAAAAAACCGAAAGACTCTAAAACTATTTATTTAAAAGACGAGTCGAAGTTAATTTGCCTTACAATTGCACACTCCGATCCCGGGGCTGCTGTAAGAAATTTCATCTTAAAATAAGTATTCCTTTGTAATTAAATATATAATGTCGGGTTTTTTATGCATTGTTTAATAAATATGAATAAATAAAAGAAATAAAATACTGCAGTTTAGTCTGTTCGTTTTGAGTCATTTTGGAAAAGTCGATTTTGTAATTAGGACCAAGATTGAGATTTAACACTGATAAAAAGATTTTTATGAAAAATAATGTGGTGGGATACGGCATAAAAACCGAAAATCAAAGTAGAGAGCGAGAGAGGATAAAATAGATCTAAACTCATCATGCAGATACCTGTCTAGCCGGAAATCGAACCCAGAAGCATTGCACGTCTGACCGGTATGGTAACCGCTCGGCCACGCGGGTCGTCAATAGATATGGATTTGATATTATATATTGGATAGGTAAGTTTCCCCCTCGAAAACAATGAAAAAAAAAAAGGTTAATAGACACGGATTTACATGCACAACAAAAAATATATATGAAAATAAATATTTAAACAAATCGCTTGATGCAATAGAACCTCAACCTTACACCTGCCGAAGCGATGAGCGTTATCATACTCTCTATAACATATTATTTTGTACCGCGTTTAGTTACCCTTATCTAAAACCACAGATAAACATAAATCGCGTGCTATTGCCCTAAGAAATGGACATTACGCTTATTAATATTGGAGATTATGTCTATTGAGCGGCTCTTCCTCTTGCTAGAGCCTGTTTTATATAAGGTTTCAATGTTACGTATCTGTAAGTAGCCTATTTGAATAATTCAATATGAGGTGCTGATATAGACTTAGCAACTGACTAGACGCGTAAAAGAGATTTATTAATTTAACAACTTTTCGGTTTTTATCACAAAGTAATGATATAAGAATGAGTTTATTTACTAGCTTTCATTCGATGCCCATATTGTTATGATAATAACTGAAAATAACCCTCCGTCCCGTCCCTCCATTTCTCTAAAAGCAAGCGCCATATTAATAAAATATAGCTCTACAACCTTTTTTTTAACCTGACTGAAGTAGCAAACGAGCATGCAGTCCACCTAATGGTAAGTGGTCACTGCCGCTCATGGACATCTGTATACAACTACATACAAAACATGGGTTCTATCTGAAGTCAATCACAGATGCATTGCCAATCCCGAGGACTATGATAGTCGCCTCATATAAAAGTGTGCCGGCAACCACACCCTTCCATTGAAACGCAAGAAATGCTTCTCGCTAGAAATAGTTTATAGTTAGAGCTAACGATAAGGCTGACGGGCCACCTGATGGAAAACAGTCACCGTCGCCTATGGACATTTGCAACACCAGAGGAGTCGCCAATGCATCGCCGGCTTTGGAGGAGAGCTCTTTTTACACCTTTCTTGAAGGACCCCATGTCGTAGGTGTGGCGGTGGTACTTCTCAGGTCGAACTGCACTGGTTCTACCATCTTCTAACTAAGCCGATTCCAATGATATGTCATATGTTACAATTCGTCAACCCGTTTGGGCTGTAGCGCTTACCAAATAAATGGAAATATATATAAATATAAACATATATACATACATTCATACATACGCATTAAAAACATTACCGTCATGACGCAGTCGGGTAAAAAGAATGGACAAGCAAATGACGTCTAAATATCCATACCATTATTATAAATGTGAAAGTGTGTTCGTTTGTTCCTCTTTCACGTCGCCAAATAACTGTTATATGATATTGTTGATATGCTGGGAGATAGTTAGGAGGGCGGAGAGTGGCGTAGGCTACTTTTTATCGCGCTCTCTCATTATTATGAGAATATCGATGTTTTTTTAGTTGATACATATTTAGTAGTTCCAGACGTTGTTAATAGATGGCGTTAGTAAAATTCATTTGCATGTTCTGAATCGCGCTATCAAATGCTAATGTTAATTCCTTTTGACGAGCGGGCAAAGCCGCGGGTAAGAGCTAGTCTGCATTATACAGAGGAGTGCATAAGAGGTGACTATTGAATAAATATTTAAATAATCACAAATGATGTGTAGTGGTAGTATCACAAATATTTGTGTACTTTCCCTGCAAAACGTAAAGAAAAAAGTAAGATAACTTTAGGTCAAAACCCAAACAGCCACCGATAAATAAAATCCAAACAAGTTCTCATTAAAGCTTTCAATTGCTGCCCTAAATTTAATTGAATTCCCAATAAATTTAATTGAAAGCAATAAATAAACAAATCACACTTCGAACGAATAAATCACAGAATAATTGGTACCATATTGACGTGCGTGGGATACAAAATGGCGGACTTGGTGTTATTTCAATATCGAATATTATTGGATATTCCACTTGTCTTTAATAACTGGTGTATTAATGTACTTGTGCGCTCCATTTACAGATAATCTTTAATCTGTAAAATGTTAACACTGATTTTCAGGGTTTCTTTTTTTTTGACTAAGTAGCAAACGAGCATGCAGTCCACCTGATGGTAAGAGTGGTCACTGCGCATGAACATCTATAATCAACTTCATACAGAATATGGGTTACATTTGAAGTCAATCACAGATGTGTTACTACTCCCCGAGGACTATGATGGTCGCCTCATGTGAAAGTGCATATCTAGTGTAGTTCGACCAGGGAAGTACAGCCGCCACACCTATTTCTAGCGTGAAGCATTTCTTGCGTTTCGATGGAAGGGTGTGGTTGCCGGCACCCTGTTATATGAGACGACCATCATAGTCCTCGGGAGTGGCAACGCATCTGTGTTTGACTTCAGATAGAACCCATGTTCTGCATGTAGTTGATTACAGATGTCCATAGGCGGCAGTGACCACTTACCATCGGGTGGACTGCATGCTCGTTTGCTACTTCGCTACTTCAATATTATAAAAAAAAATAAAGCGTGTAAAAACAGAAACGTACATTACGAACTGCTTTAGAACAAATTAATGTCTTAGGCCTAAGTTACCCCGTCCCTGTAGCCTCGGGGTCAGAATAGGGCTACGGTATCCCCTGCCTGTCGTAAGAGGCGACTAAAAGGGGCTTCCAGGGTTGCAGACGGCTAGAGTGGGAGCTCGAACCGTTTGGTCAGGCAATCCCGGGAAGGACGGCGGTATGTGTGGTCGCATACCGTCGTAAAGACTAGACGGAGCGGTGGGCCCAGCCGCCCATCTGGGAGGAGCCCGATGGGGCAGCGCACTCGGAGGATTCCGGTTGAAGTCGTTTCGAGATCCTGGAGTCCTCCTTTTCAGCGCCGAGGACGGCCACCGGGGGGGTTTTAGTGCGGTAAAAATCCCACATAACCCTGCGTCGCTCCCACGGCGTCGGGTACCTTTTGAAGGTTTCCCCCTCGAAAACAAAAAAAAGGCCTAAGTTACCCACTGTGTAACGAATTAGGGTTCCCTACGCTCTTGGTACGGAAATTTAGGGTTCCGTTTGTCATAGGAGAAGGAAGGTCCTGAACATGTTCAACATGACTGCATCAGAAAAGAGGTAACGTTTTTCAAGCGTTTATATGTATATTCATTTTAATTCCCTATGAGTATTAAATTAAAGCTACTTAATAGACCATTGGAAAAATAGATACATTATAACACTTTTATGTCACTATTTTGACACAAAGTCATAAAATCTATATATTAATACGTGAAGCAAAAACTTGTGAAGCATTTTTAAGTAATATGCCGTGGACGGATTAGTATGAAACTTTGCACGGATATAGTGGACGTAGAGAAGGAGTGCAGAATGTTAATATTTTTTTCAAATAATGCTTAAAACATACATAAAATTAACTAAAAACACATTACACACACTACCGTGCATTTGTCGCAAACACATAATAAACGTAATAGAACATTCAATGTCTTACTATGGAATCACATAACGTCAAAAATGTCAGTGACTTGTAAAAATACCCGCTACTGCTTTTAAATGCAGTTTAGCTAATTAAACCTCATTTTATTTGAATTTAAGAAATATTTGTACTAGTTAGGACAATATGAAGTTTAGTTTTTTAATTTAAATTACGGTCGAATTTCGACCGATGTGTGACGTGTGAGTAAAATTAAATAAATTATGAAGTAACTACCGGTCGGGTTTTGTTTTCTAAACATTTTATGAGAAGACAATGAAACTAAAGAGAATGGACGCATTAATATTAAGTACATAATTTCCATTCCACAGAATCGTTTAGCAAAAGCATAAGTCATACAATTATTTCAAACAGACAGACAGAGTGGGTAAGACCGGTTTTCAATATTGAAAGATTTGCTGTACCGATTAAGGTGAAATTATGTTTCCTGCAGTTTTGTGATAACTTGATCATTCGCCACAGATAGTAAACTGGAGTACGGTAGATAATATTGTCTCGAGCGAGTTCTGGGTTGGTTTATGATAGGTTTTATTATCTGTGCCCGATTTTATTGCGTTACGAGGAAATGTACTTACAAATCAAAACAAATCATTTATTTCGCTAGCAGTATTGCAACGAAGTTAGCACGGCTTGTGGTAGGAGTTCAATAGTAAATAACGTCACGTAAGGAAATTGTGTTATGCCCTTTTAAATATTTTTCTATCTATATATCTCTTTTTTCATATATAGAGCATATGCAATTCACACGATGGCAGATAATGTTGATATCCTTAACTCTATATAGAGCAGGGGGTTGAATCAGTGTAGTACGATCGAGGAAGTACCACCGGCACGCTTTCACATGCGGCGACCATCATAGTCCTTGGGAGTAGCAACGTATCCGTGATTGACTTCAGATGGAAGCCATGTTCTGTATGAAGTTGATTACAGATGTCCATGGGCGACAGTGACCACTTACCATCAGGTGGACTGCATGCTCGTTTGCTACTTCGGTCAGACAAAAAAGGGGTTCTATCTGAACTTATAACAAAATCTTTGTGGTTACAAATCTCATCTCAGTCAATCTCAGTCCTTAGGGGTTCCTAAGGACTGAGATTGACTGAGATGATCTTCTCAAGTAGGACAACCAGCATCTATACTCAAACTTAATGAACTTGAGTTAAGGGCATAGATTTTATATCTATGCCCTTAACTCAAGTTCATTAAGTTTCCTAAAACAATAATTGCTTCAACAATAATTACGTTTTCACCCATATATATCATTTTTATTATTTTTATTATTATTATTATTTATTTTAAAAATACGCTTTCTACACACATGTATTCCGGGCTCGATCCCCGGCCAGACAGGTATCTGAATCATGAAATTACATTCTTGTTCTGGGTCTGGGTGTTTGTGTATTTGTCTTGTGTGTGTCCATGGTGCCCACAGAAGGAAATCCTAGTGTGATGCTATGAGTGTAGAAAGCGTGTTTTTAAGGGTAAACGGTAGGTATGGCGATGGTACGGCGGTACCCCCCCCCCCCTGCGTCTCCGATCGAACTATACTTCCTTCATCGTTCGTTAAAAATATTACAATGTCAAAAAGATTAACGATTTAATTACATCCTCGTGTTTTAATCGGTTAATAGCTACGGGTGTTTTCATTTTGATTAAAATATAATAATTATTGTAATTATACCATTTTCTCTTCGGAATTGAATGGTTGTATCGGACATAATTTATTTCCACATAATGTTTTATTTTGATTATTTTGTAATTAAAAACTTGTCGGAGTCTTGGTTTGTTGGTTGATCAGCTTTGTTCGTTTGTTTTGGGTCTATAAATAATGTACAAGATGTTTATTCATATGTGTACCAGATACATTAAAGGTTTATTAGGTGGGAGAACGTATATGATTTGACCCGGTATCACCATCGCACATATATCTATCGTGAAACAGTTCTTACGTTTTGGTGGACGAGTGTGGTTGCCGGCTTACTTGCATATGAGGCGACCACCTTAGTCCTCGGAGGTTTTTTTTTATCTGATAGAAGTAACAAACGAGCATCACGTGGACTCCCACCAAATGGTAAGTGGTCACTGCCACCCATGGACATTTGTGACCAACTTCATATAGAACATGGATTCTATCTAAAGTCAATAACAGATGCGTTGCTACTCCCGAGCACTATGATGGTCGCCTCATATAAAAGTGTGTTTCTATCGAAACGCAAGAAATGCTTCACTCTAGAAATAGGCGTGGCGGTGGTACCTCCACGAGCGAACTACACTGGTCCTACCACCTAGTAAATCCTGGCACCGCCACAACCCGGGCACCACCATAACCCTGGCACGAACACCTACCACCTGGCATCTGTGATTGACTTCAGATAAAACTCTTGGCAAACTCTTGGATAAACAGCATCGACTGCATTCTCATCAGACAATAAATGATCAATCTTATTGTCAGATGAGAATGCAGTCCGCGTTTTCGGTTGCTACTTTAATCGATGAAAACAAACAATTGTGGTTCGACTGAGACAAAATTACTCCTAAGGTATTCCCTGGGCGTTATGATATGAGGTTCTGCAAAAAAAGAGCGAAAAGAGTTTTCCTTCAAAACTGACGATGCAATAGTGACCTGTGATGTTCCAAATGTCGACGGTGACTACTTACGATCAAATAGCCCGTCGGCCTTATCTTTAGGTTAAATATGAAAATATTGGATTTACAGGACCGACTGGAGTGGCGCCATTTAGGGGAGACCTAAATTCAGCAGTGGATATCAAAAGGCTGATGGATGAATGGATGAAAATAAAAAAAAATCCAGGACCTCGCTACACCCATTGCTGCTAATAATTGTAGTATGAATCTATATTGGTTTGAAGGAAATGATAAGGGAGACATGCGTATACAAAGCGTTCCATCCTTGTGTGATTCCATTCCAAACGTGCGATGCATCTTTGGCTGGTCTTAGAGTTAAAATCCGAGATTACAGGTGTCCATGGACGGCACTAGCCAACTACCATCATTTGGGCTATACACTTCATTCCTTTTTACGTATGTTTGTATACCTCTCTCTCCTCAACCCATTATTGTCCGACTAGTAGGCAGGCACACTCGAATCAAACTCTGGCACGCACCACTGATTTATCTAAAATTATGTGCGTATTAGAAATTAATTATCATTGCTTTTTGGTGAAGGAAAACATCATGAGGAAACATACACACCCGAGAGTTCTTAAAAAAAAGTTCTCGGAGGTGTGTGAAGTCCACCAATTCGCACTTGACCAGCGCGGTAGACTATGGCTTAAAAAAACTCTCGATAATAATGGGTTGATTTAATTTGATATGATTTGACGACGATGCCCAAAAATCATTACCCACACGACCTACTCAAGTAAAAACAGCACATCCCAACCTAAAAATAGGTGGCATGACTATAAAAGTTGAGAAAGATTGGCTACCACACTCTTCATTAATACGGACACGGTAATGACGCGAGCCAATTAACGGTGCACTGTGACAGACACGCAGACAATTTACACGACGCCCACACACCTGAAATAGGATGTATACACGTATACACCCTGTTGTATTCTTAAGAATGTGTGTTATATTGCCTGGTCATGTAGGAAGAATAAAAAATGTTCATTAAAATTCGAAGAAAAAAAATAAAATGTAATGTTACTTTTCTTACTAATATTATAAAGAAGAAATTATGTATGGATGGACGTTTGTTACTCTTTCACGTACAAAGTACAGATCGGATTTTAATGAAATTTGACTCTTATATAGCTTATATATGATGTATGTTTAGGTATTTATATATATGTATATGATATGACCTGGATTCATTCTTACAATGGTAAACATGATGTTAACGGGTGGGATCGCGTGAAAAAGATAGTTAATAATGAGTTTACATACCCTCATGTCTGTTAACTAAAACACAGTTTTGCAGGTGGTAGAACCAGTGTAGTTTGACCCAGGAATCACAGATACGTTGCTGCTCCGGAGATCTAGGATTGTCGCCTCAAATAAAAGTGTGCTGGCAACCACACCCAAAATAGAAACATACAAACTAGAGGCTAAAATAAATTATTGAAAATGCATCTGCGTTGTTACTATGTTCGTCTACAAATTCGAACTTGGCCTTGAACGGTCGTCAATAAAGTTACAAATGGCTCCTGATTTGCAACTACTGGATCCTATGCTACTGAATTGCATGTTCGCAGTTTGTCAATGTGAATGGCGTGGCCAAACACAAGTTCCAACTATTTGTAACTGGAGAGTTTTGACGTGACAACGTCTTATAATTCGATGTGCTACCTACACGCACCAAAAAACATGACTCATGCGGCGTTACCTCGCTCTGAATCGTTCCACTTAAGGCTTGAAGTACAAGCGACAGCGCGGAATAAGCGACAAAGAGCGACAAATACGCATAAATATAACTATTCAAAAAAATTACATAATTGTATTTATGCGTACAAATAAATGTAACTTGATCAATTCCAATGTGATTTCCATTTACCTCCTTCTCTATAAGTATCCATACAAAATATCTATCAAACAAATAAAATTAAAAGAGGTGACAACGTCATCATAAGACGTTGTCACCTTCAACTATCGTCAGTAAACCGACTTTACTAACAACCGATTTTTTTAATGAGAATTAAGTACCCAACGAGCATATACAGTTCACCTGATAGTCGCCATAGACATCTGAATACGACCTCATAAAAAGATAGTTAATCACAGATGCACTGCTGCTCCCGACGACTAAGATATTAGCTAATTAAATCTATATTCGCTATAGATATTCGCCAATGAAGTGAGCCGCAGCCACAACCTTCAAACGCAAGAATTGCTTTATGGTCAAAATATGGCGCTGGTACGTCCTCGATCAAACCACCTTATTAAGAGTTATAGTAAAGGGGCAGACAAAACAGGTGCAACAACTATATGCATACGACACGGGTGCGGTTATTGCGCGGCACGATTGCAACAATCGCGCAGCATGCAGACGACACCCATGCTGCGCGCGCCAAACCAATGTAAAAACAATATGCAATAAAAATATATACAAAGAAAAAAGACAAATCCACTGAGTTTCTTGTCGGATCTTCTCAGTTGAGGTCGTGTTCCGATCCGGTGGTAGTGTAAAAAAATATATATGTAACTGACAATTTGTAAGTGCCCCGTAGGCCTATACAAAATAAAGGCATTTCATTTTTTTTATAAGATTGAAGTGGCAAATGAGCATGCAGTCCACCTTATGGTAAGTGGTCACTGCCGCCCATGGACGAAGACCCATAGCGAAGATAACAGCCAAAAATAAATTTAAAAAAAACACTCGTGGCGCATTCACCAAATCAGTTTGCAACTTAGCGAAGATAACAGCCAAAAATAAATTAAAAAAAAAACACTCGTGGCGCATTCACCAAATCAGTTTGCATCTTTTACTAGTTTAAGTCTTTTAGTGATAAATACGAGTATGCGAGTGCCATTTAGAACGCCTTAAACGACATATTCAATTTTGGCGCCCTTTTTCTTAAACATCTTATGTAAGCAATATTATTGTAACCCAAAAATTGACTAAATAAAGATCTTTCTTTCTTTCTTTCTTTCTTTCTTTCATCTTAGCGAAGTTAACAGCCAAAATCCAAAACAAATCCGAACTTTGAACTATGCAAGGCCTATTGCGTCAATTTGTCTAAACAATGTCGCTCATTTGCGCCGCTTGTTGCACAAATCACATTGTTGCGCACCAACCGTGACGAGTCGTTCCGTTGTACGAATTGGGATTGTACTCGTCATCATGCTTCCGTTCATTGAAAACCTTTCTCATATTATTTACGGATTAGTTACAGAAATATTACTTGGAAAATTTGCTTCCATTAAATTCTGATGAATTCTGTTAAAAATATATACGTGACGAATAGATAACCTCCTTCCTCTGGGAAGTCGGTTAAAAATTTAGAATTATGAATGAATTTAGAATTATGAACGATGAATGTTGATGCTCTTAGCTCACATCTTCAAAAACAAGGAACGACTTTTCACTCCGTTTTCTCCCAATCATAAGGAAAAATCCCTAATGTAAAAATGGATTAGGTATAAAAGCCGAATATCCTTTGCCGTTAAGGCAATTTTATTTTAATAAGCAAAATATTTCAAAGCAAACGATTACATTTGATCCCGAAGCCTGAGAAACTAAAGAACATTTTTGACTTATAATTTCTAGATTTGCTCAAGAATCTACCCGCATAGACTCTACTAGAGTTTGGAATATCATATGTAACCAGGTCATTAAGTATTTGGGTGCCAAATGCACCTACTTACGCAAAACAGAATCAACCCACACAACGGCTGATTTGAGAAAGAGCCATTTTTGTCAAAATTTTGTATGTATAATTTAAGGTTGTTTTTAATAAAATCTATTTCCAATGTTGCACAAAACAATTTGTTGTATGTATACAAATATAATATTTTTGAAAATCATCAACATTTTAATAATAATAGGTGGAAAAACCGTTGATTCCTTTTTGTAAAAGTTGATCCAAATATAAATTGAGAAAAGTAATTTTTGCATGAAACAATAACAAACATGCACCCATCGTCACACTGCTTACATACAAGTACGATGTAGGAGTGAGAAATTAATTATCACTGCTTTTCGGTGAAGGAAAACATCGTGAGGAAACCTACACACCCGAGAGTTCTTAAAAAAAAGTTCTCGGAGGTGTGTGAAGTCCACCAATTCGCACTTGGCCAGCGCGGTGGACTATAGCCTAAACTCTCTCATTCTGGGAGAAGACCCGTGCCCAGCAGTGGGCCAATAATGGGTTGATGCGACGATGTAGGTACTCAAAATTTCCCATCAATATACTCTTTGAGTATACTCGCCATAAAGTACTTTTATAGAACCAACATTCTTATCTTTTTATCTTACAAATTTCGTGCTAATTAACTAATGTTCTTGGCAATGGAGTTACAAACCCGCTAAATTCCGTTGTCCAATTTCCGTTACTAAGTTGGCAGTTGTTAATGAAACAACTGTGTCTTATCTATTTAGTTCAAGTTCCCGGATAGAGTAGCTTACTGTTAATTTTGGAAATTGCAGTATTGTTGACGGAAAGTTTTAGGAACTGCTCAAAAATTATATCTGCAATTGAGTTTACAAATATGGTGTAATCTTTGCTAAGTACTTATGTAGCCGCCACACCTATTTTTAGCGTAAAGCAGTTCTTTCGATGGAAAAGAAAGCGTTTCGAAAGGTGTTTGTTGACTCATTTTCACAGGAGACGATTATCCTGGTCCTCGGGAGTAGCAACATATCTGTGATTGACTTCAGATAGAACCCTTGTCCATATGAAGTTGTTTACCGATGTTCATGGGTGGCAGTGGGCACTTACCATCAGACCAAATCATACTTGTCATTTTAATATTATAAAGGCGAAAGTTTGTGAGTGTGTATGTTTGTTACTTCTTCACGTCTAAACGGCTGGAGCGATTTTCATAAAATTTGGTAGGGAGTTAACTGATACTCTGCATTAACATATAGGCTACTTTTTACTGTGGGAAAATGTCAGGCGAATCTGCGGGGTTCATCTAGTATTTCATGATTGTAGTCAAACACTACCTTTTTCCCTTACTCAGTTGAAAAAGCCCGTTTCTTTTTTATTTTAGTTTAGTTAATATGTTTTTTTTTCTTCTGTCCTTTCATAACCTTATGAAATGAAATGGAATGTCTTTATTTTGTATAGGCCTGCGGGGGCACTTACAAATTGTCAGTTACATTTTTTTTCTTACACTACCACCGGATCGGAATACGACCTCAACTGAGAAGATCCGGCAAGAAACTCAGCGGGTTTGTCTTTTTTTCTTATTTATATTCATATCTTATACTTATCTTTTCTGTTTCCAGTGTCGGTGTGTCAGGCGGTGTGTCCCTGGGCGCTCACCTGGTGTGCGCGCGTGTCGCCGGCCTGACGGACAAACAACGGGCCATGTGTCGGTCGTCGCCCGCCGCCATCGCTGCTGTCGGCGATGGGCTCAGGTTTGTCTATTGATATTTCTGCCTCAGTGTCGGCGTGTCAGGCGGTACGTCGCTGGGTGCTCACCTGGTGTGCGCGCGTGTCGCCGGCCTGACGGACAAGCAACGGGCCATGTGTCGGTCGTCGCCCGCCGCCATCGCTGCTGTCGGCGATGGGCTCAGGTTTGTCTATTGATATTTCTGCCTCAGTGTCGGCGTGTCAGGCGGTACGTCGCTGGGTGCTCACCTGGTGTGCGCGCGTGTCGCCGGCCTGACGGACAAGCAACGGGCCATGTGTCGGTCGTCGCCCGCCGCCATCGCTGCTGTCGGCGATGGGCTCAGGTCTGTTGATATTTCTGCCTCAGTGTCGGCGTGTCTCTCGGTATGTCGCTGTCTGCCATCGGCAATGGGCACAATATTGTAATTGACACTTTGTAAGTGACGCCGTTTCCTCCCATGTCACCAATTCGCAAAAGACCAGCACGGTAGGCTGCAGCAGAAACCTCTCTGATTCAGAGGAAAGACCCAGCTATGGGACAATAATGTGTTAACGACAAGTGTCCCCGTAAGTCCACATGAAAAATAAAGACATTTTTTCAAATGATGTGTTTGTGTCACAGAAGTAAGGCTTGCAATTTTCTTGATAATGATGATCTAAGAACGTCATTCGCTCTTGGATATCTGTAACCCCAAAGTGGAAACGTACGTAAAACGTATAGGGGACGTCTTACCCTCCGGGACTCTCATATGCTAAGGCAATGTCAACATAAGGCCAGTGGGTAGGGAATCGGGCCTCGAGGGGTACCCTCTTTACCCGGGCAATTCTCTAGGACGTGGAATACCTCCCGGATCTTTACCATTTATATATAATATTAAAATGTTAATAAAACCATTATAATTTTATATACAAATGTAAAAGATATTTTCCATCCCCACTGTTTAGTGGGTGTCTCGGTGTACTGTGGCGTCGCTTACGAGCCGACGGTCGTCCTCCTGGTGGTCGGAGGTCGCCAAGCCAGGGAGCTCCCGTGGGAGGCCAAAGTGGATTGACTAAGCTAAAGCAAAGTATACCTACCTATGATACAAAAAGTAAATTTATCTTACAGGCTAGCGTACGCCGAGTGCCGTGTACAGCTGGGTGGGTACCGGTGGAACTGCTCAGGAGTTGGAGACGGCAACGACTTTGGGCATGTCATGCCGTTGGGTAAGTTTTGAATAAACTTGCTTGTTAATTATCTAGGTCATTCACCACCATTTCATTCACCATTTAAAGTTTTATAAGTAGTTAAACTTCGCGGTTACACTCGCATTTTAATATATTACTTACTAGTTATTATACACATTATTACACAAAAACACACACGCACACACACACACACGCACACACAAACAAACAAACAAACAAACAAACAAACAAACAAACAAACAAACAAACAAACAAATAAACAAACAAATGTTTATGATACAGTCATACAGTCTTCCGCGGGAGGGCACTGGTGACCTGTAATCCAGGTTTCCCATGCCTATAATAGTCACCAGGTTCTCACTTCGAAAGGTTGGGATATCCATATGTTTAAATAATAATTGTATCTTAGCCTAAGACCTTCTTTGTGAGAGAAATAAACTATTTTCATTTCATTTCATTTCAGTTGAGCCGGCGAACTTCGTTCCGCCTAAATAATGTTAACTTTTTTATTAGGGATGACTAGGAGTGACTAATAAACGTAAGAGTAGAAAAATATAATCAGAAAGCTTCGAACTGCTAAGCTATCGGGAGTTACATACACGTGTTATTGTGAGTCAACCATAAAAGATAGACATATGCTGTCGTGGGATGTTTTTAATATAATTTTAAAGAGAACATTTCCGTTATACATGATTTCTGTGTAGCTTTAACCATTGAGGTTGCACACGCGACGGAAGCTTAAAAAATGGAGTAACTTCTCCCGTTTTCCCAAGATTTCCCTTCATTTCTTTGCTCCTATTGATTGTAGCGTGATGAAAAGTATACTATAACCAGCTCAGAAGTATGAAAAATAATTTTACCAAGTTTCGTTAAAATCCGTCGAGTAGTTTTTGTTTTTATAACGGTTATACAAACAGACAGACAGACAGACAAACATTTTACATATTGCATTTTTGGCATCAGTATCGATCCTTAATCACCCCCTGATAGTTATTTTGGAAATATATTTCATGTACAGAATTGACCTCTCGACAGATTTATTAGAAGTGGGTATAGATAAACTACATTTTCTAAAAGGAAGAGCCAGAAGGATATCTATTGAGTATTGACTCATTGGCATAAAGTTGGCATAAAGTTGCTCTTTGAAAGGAGTCAAAGATAAAAAGAAAAAAATAAAAGATCACCAATTTATAACCTTAAGCATAAAGTTGTATTTTTTGACATTAACATTAAAGTCTTAGTAACCCGGGTATCTTGGGTATTGGGTACCTTTTGAAAAGTCACTCAACCCCTTGGTTCCGCCCCTGTGATCTAAAATTACGAATTTAATAAAATCCGTTACATTTTCCACTATACCTAACATGTATCATTATTTTCCTTATGTTTTAGGAAGCACCTACTTTTAACTTAGTATAAAGTTGTTACTTTTAATTGCTTTAACATTAAAGGTTAAAACTAACTTAATAACCCGAAGGTCAACTGATCGCATCTCGTACAGTTGCTGCAAGCCTGACCAGCAGCTCATCTGCCATAAATCATGGACAAAGGATCAGATAAAAACAATAAATGTTTATACTCGTGACCGCTGCGGAATCGTGATTGGGAATTAATATTGTTGAACTAGGTATCCGTTGGAGATACAGGTTGATGTTGTATTATTTTTGTCTGATTTTTTTTTTATCTGACAGAAGTAGCAAACGAGCATGCAGTCCACCTGATGGTAAGTGGTTACTGCCGCCCATGGACACCTGTAATCAACTTCATACAGAACATGTGTTCTATCTGAAGTCACGAGGACATGTTCGCCTCATATAAAAGTGTGTCGCCAACCACAGCCTTCTATCGAAACGCAACACCAGCTTCATGGTAGAAATAGGTATGGGGGTGGTAAATCTCTGAGGAACAATACTCTACCAAGTTGGAACATGAAAAACTTATCAAATTATTTAATCTTTAACCATAGCACGTATGACACTGAGTGCGGGTGTCGGAAGTCACATCCGGCGCACATCCGCTCATGAGTTTTCCTCATTACACAATACAATTGTAACCTCGTAACCTAGATATGCCATGTGATTGGAGCATACCACTGTGATTAAATGGAGTTTTGCTTTAATAGAGCATTAAACTTTTGTTTGTTTAGGTTTTTGGTATGAATTGATTATAAACTTACCATCAGGTGGAATGCTCGTTTGCTACTTCAGTCAGATAAAAAAAATTGATAAGTTTGTCATGTCTACGACCATACGTATGGTTCTACTGGAGAGGTACCATCGCCACACCGTCAAGCGTCAAGCTGGTCATGCGTTGTGGAGAAGGCTGTGGTTGCTGGCACACTTTTCTTTGAGTCCACCATCTTAGTCCTTGGGTGCAACATCTCTGAGATTGTCTTACAATAGAATCCCTTAAGTTATCCTTAAGAAGTCGCTTGTACATGTCCGTAGGCCACAGTGACAGTGGCAGTAGTGGCCGTTTACTAGCAGGTGGATTGCATGCTTGTATGCTCATACTTTCATGCTGTATATATACTAGAAAGTTCTCCTGTGTTGTTAATATCATAGACACAAAAAAAATCTAATACACAAACACCCAGACATTTTTTTTTGTTACGGGGAGGAAACCTTCAAAAGGTACACCGAATCCTTGGGAGAGACTCAGGGTTATGTGGGATTTTTACCCACTGAAACCTCCTCGGTGGCCTTCCTCAGCTCTTGTAGTAGGGGACTCGGAAACTCCAACGGAACGAACCGGTGGCCCCTAGCGCAGTGCCCCTCACGGGCATCATCCGGTGCTTATGACGAGATACAGCCACACATACCGCCGTCCTTCTCGGGGTTGCTTGTTGGACGGTTCGAGCTCCCACTCTAGCCGTCCACAACCCCAGAGGCCCCCTGTTAGTCGCCTCTTACGACCGGCAGGGGATACCGTAGCCGTATTCTACTCCCCGACTACAGGGTCAAAACACCCAGACCTAGAAAGGAAATGTAAATTCATCATTTAGATCGGAACGAACAACGTGTCAGACCGGTCTATAGATACTTATAGTATCCATAGAATGTACACATAAAAACAAACAATACACATCACTTTACTTTTCTTAAATATTCCTTATCAAATAATGTTTCCTTTTTAGCAGCACCTTGTATACGTTTTTTCTAGACCGTAGCTGAGGTCTAGGTCAACGGCCGGATAGGCCAGTATGCTAAATACTTCAAGCCTTTTTTATCAAGACCTAGGTTCTTAATTCGATAATAACTGAATGATATGCAAATCGCTATACGGCAGAAATGGGTGTGGCGATAATGCCTTAAAATCTTATCCCTACTAATATTATCAATTTAAATGTCAGTTTGTTACGCTTTCAAGCCAAAACTGCTCAACCGATTATTATGAAACTTTGTACACATATTTTTAGAGGCATTAAAATATAGGATTTATAATAAAAGAAATATATTAAAAATATATACACGACGATAGACGATAGATATATCTCTTTCCTTTGGGAAGTCGGTTAAAAAAATGTCTGTATTTCAAAAACTTTTATCGGAATGTTATGAACTTTCATGTATATTCAAAGGCTTCAGCGCGACCGAAGCCGCGGGTAAAAGATTTTAAGAATTGTAATTAAGTTTACCCTCCGTAAATTTGTTATTGTCACCTCACCAAACATTGTTATAAAAAAGCGAGCGCCTGTCGGTAGAAAAAGATTCTTGTTTAACCGTCGAAGCGATCGGACCATTCGGACCTCATAAACTGTGAATAAATCGAAGAAGTTTATTCCTGTGTTTTACGTGAAATCTTCAAGAATGGACAGTTATGAAGACCCCCGACCATCCTGATACCACAATCACTTCGTTATATATATTTGTGTTTGTCACTCTTTTACGCACTACTACCGGTAGTACCGGATTTTACTAAAATTTGGCACACACATAGTTTATGTCCTATATTTACTTACACATCGAATATTCATAATCGTGGTAGACATGACCGAAGCGAAGATGCGGGAATAATCCATACGTTTATGTATAAAAATATTTTTTCGTTTGTTTGTAGTAGCAAAAATAAAAAATAATACGATATATTGACTTGGGATATTTACATAGCGTTAAATTTTTATATACGAAGATTTTTTATATATGAAGGATTTAAATATTCAAGCCACCTTACCAATTTGGCACGCGGTGAGTTCCGGGTTCGATTCCCCGCCTGACAAGTATTTGAATGTTGAGTTTAGATTCCTTTCTGGGTCTGGGTGATTGTGTATTCGTCTTTGTGTGTGTCCATAGCACGACACAATAGAAATTCCTAGTGTAGGGCTATGTGTGTTTATTATTTATTATTTGACCCGGCGAACTTCGTTCCGCCTAATAGTCTAAAATCTAAAATTATCAACCTTCCTCTTGAATCAATCTATCTATTAAAAAAACTGCATTAAAATCCGTAACGTAATTTTAAAGATCTAAGCGTACATAGGAACAGACAGTGCGAAGCGACTTTGTTCTATACTATGTAGTGATGAGTGTTTAATGGGAGAACCCGTGGTGCTCGAGTCCGTTTCGCACTTGGCCGGTTTCTATTGTTTATCGTGATATGATAGTATAAGTACATATTTCTTCAATTTTACAGTAAGCACTGCTGGTGTAGTGGTATCATGCAAGATTCCCATTCTTGCGACCCGGGTTCGATTCCCGGGCAGTGCATATTTTATTATTGTTTATTTTGTACTCTTTTTTAAATAAAATTATGATTGAGACGAATAAATATGATAAAAATTTATTGAAGTTCCTTATAAAATGAAGTAGTGTGGTATTTTTTTTATTAAAATCTATATGTACTTATCAAACTTCGGTAGAACAGGTGTTTTTTTTCTTAAAAACATACACACATGCGTTGCTACCTTTTTTTATTTGACTGAAGTAGCAACAAGCATGCAGTCCACCTGATGGTAAGTGGTCACTGCCGCAAATGGGTATCTGTAATCGATTTCATACAGAACATGGGTTCCATCTGAAGTCTATCACAGAAGCGTTGCTACTCCCGAGGGCTATGATGGTCGCCTCATGTGAAATTGTGCCTACAACCACACCCTACTTTTCAAACGCAAAAAATGTTTCACGCTAGAAATAGGTGTGATGGTCGAACTACACTGGCTCTACCACCTTGTAATTTGACAGAAACATAATAGGTCAACACAGAATACTTATTACTATAGTAGGCTTGATTCCGCGGACGAAACCGCGAGCATTAATTAAGAATTAAATCTAAAAGCTAATCCACTCGACCAGCGAATCAATTAGACGCGCGCTAAAACAACTAGAAAACAAACAAAACAATTATAAACAAAACAAACATTGGTATCACACCCACGGTGTGGCGTGTGATTTATGCGGCGGAGCTAATTGACGCCAGTTTGTGTAGCTCATTTATATGCTGCGATGTGGTCGTGTCGTGGTCGTGGCGTTGGAAAAGTTTTATATATAGGCTTAGGTTATTTTATGTTTGGATATGAAAAAAAGCAGCAGTAGGTAAAAATTACCTCGTCCCTGTAGTTCCAAGATCAGAATAGGGCTACGACATTCCCTGCCTGTCTTAAGAGGCGACTAAAAGGGGCTTCCGGGATTGCAGACGGCTAGAGTGGAAGCTCGAACCGTTCGGTCAGGCAATCCCGGGAAGGACGGTGGTATGTGTGGTCGCATACCGTCGTAAAGACTAGACGGAGCGGTGGGCCCAGCCGTCAATCTGGGAGGAGCCCGATGGGCCCGATGGGCGCTCGGAGGATTCCGGTTGAGGTCGTTTCGAGATTCTGGAGTCCTCTTTTTAGCGCCGAGGACGGCCACCGGGGCGGTTTTAGTGTGGTAAAAATCTCACATAACCCTGCGTCGCTCCCACAGCGTACCCACCTTTTGAAGGTTTCGCCCTCGAGAACAAAAAAAAAAGAAGGTAAAAATAACCTTTACGATTGACCGCCATACATATTTCTGATTTATAGCAGTGTTAAGTCCTGCATTGGTGTGCTTAAGTTTAAAGGGACGTAGTAAGAAAGACGTATGCAAGGCACTGTAACTAAGTCATCAAGAATATCAACGCGTCAATAGTCAAACTTATGTAACACTGATCTTATATAGGTACATATTATGTCTCTAGGCGGCCACTTAACATAAAATGGACTTGAGGCTCGTTTGCTCCGTCAATGTTATTAAAAAATTTAATTCATTGACTAATGCCATCTGATTTAAAATCTAGTTTACATTCAACGAGAATGTAAAAATATAAACTCAAAATTTCTGTTATTTCACTGAAATATTTCACACTATTACAAGTAAAGTCAGCGTCAAATAGTTAGGGACACTCAGGGTATTCAAATTAATAGAGGCAACCAAAAAGTCAATCATATCGGTACAAAGTCTGACGATAAAGATGGCTGTAACCATATTTATGGCGTTTTGACTGAATCGATGTATATGACATTTTAAACGTCTTGACTTTTTGAGCAACTATATTGTTGACAACATTATGGAAACTTGTTTGTACCGATATTTGAAAGAGTTACATCTATTTGACGCTGACTGTACAATGTACATTGCAAGTTCTCATCTTCTTTCAGTCATGCCTTTTAATGTTGATTGTGTTAAGGAATCGTAATAAAGTCGTACTAAAAGTAAAAATGCCGCAGATTCGCAAAAAGGTAAGTTCACAAATTCTCACTTACAAAACAGAATTCTACCTACATCGCCTAGCCGGAAATCGAACGCAACCCTTTGTCAAACCAGTATGGTGATCACTCCGCCATACAAACAAAATAAATCCTACTAAGCCATCACACGACTAATTAGCGTTCAGCTAATATTTGCGTTAATTAGGACTACACGTTCTATGGAAATCTGTATGCCATTAGAAAACAATGTTGTATTATAATTATGGAGCACTAAAATATTTCATGGTTTAATTGTTGTTGGTATACATACATTTAAACCATTCTTGTTCGTAACTAGGGATTGCAATCCGGAAAACCGGATCCGGTAATCCAGCGGATCCTGCACAAATTTACACAAAGCGGATCCGGTACCAATTCACCGCCGGATCCGGACATCCACCGGATCTGGTGATTGTATATTTTGACAAAGATTTCACATTACAAAAATAATTACCGTTAGAAATCGATCCTTTTTTTAACAATGTTTTAAGCGTTCAATTAATCCGGCCGGATCCGACCGGATCCGGTCGGATTGAGAAAAAAACGACCGGATCCGGCCGGATTGAAAATGAGGCCGGATTGCAATCCCTATTCGTAACCATTCAAGTTCTCGGAGGTGTGTGCGGCCAGCGCGGTAGACTATGTCCTAAAAAAACTCTCTCATTCCGAGACCCGTGCCCAGCAGTGAAACAATAATGGGTTGACGATATGGACTACCTTATTCCCGCAGCGTCGTCGCTTCTACCACGACATTGACTCAATACTATTGAGGATCCCATGTAGGGTTGCCACCCGTACTTTATTATAAAGTATTGTACTTTATTTCGAGCACTTGTACTTTTAATAATAAGCAGTTTTGTGTGAAACAAAAATTCTGTCATTTCTACGTTTCCATAGGTACCTTATTAAGAAAGGAGTTGAATATGTTTATATTTGGTGACTTATTTTATCCCTTTTTTTCGCCGACCACCACCACGCGCCATTCTACAAATATCTTGGAGCCAAAAATATGGAACAAGCTAAATTGTACTTTATTTTGAAGCTACGTACTTTTTTCTTTATACCTTTTATAGCCAAAGTACTTCAATCGCTGGAAAAAATGGTGGCAACCCTAATCCCATGTGTTGATCCCGGTCACACACTGTTTGTACCGAAGGACATGGCCAAGTTTTGTATGACCGCTTGCATAGTTATCGAATTTATTGTACACGCATAATTGTTGGTGTTTTAGATTCGTGAACATTGGCACATTCGATTGCTGTAATTAAAAAACTCGTATTATTACGACGATAGAATAGACGTAAACAGTTTCCTTGTACCTTTTGTTGTATTCTTTTTTCCTATAGTAGCATTCACATCTCCTGTGTGTGAGACGTATTTGGTCAGTTACAACGTTATATGAGGATAACACGAAGGGGAAAGTGTTCGGTGTTTAATTTGAAAGGTGACAGGAGTTTGTTGACAAACTCCTGTCACCTATTGAGTTTGTTGACAAAAGGTGACAGGGTTTTGTTGTATTGCTAGCTTATGTGCACCATTATGACATTGACGTTTATGTCGTTTATTACTGACGCTTTGTCAAACATTTTGATACGTTCCGTTTCATGATTTTTAGGCGCTAAATAAAAAAGAGGCATATTAACGTACTTTACATTACATAGGTATGCATGGTGAGGAACGTTCAATAATATTATTTTGATTTCTATTGGTCCATCATGGCGGCAGTTGATAAAAAAAGTAATTATTATTTTGAAATATCGACTGACAAGTGAGGTGACTTTAACTATGTGATAATTATATCTTTAGATTTTTACTGTGCAATATATTTTCCGTGTATATGTACAAAGAATGTCCTTTTTTGGCCAACTCCTTTTCGCTAAATTAAACCAGAACTTTTTGCGTGAAAGAATTACAACCACACATAAATCCACACAAACTTAAATACGGATAGGGATAAGATTCTTGTAATTAGTCCTTGTAAAGTAAACATATATTTTTTTCACACAGCACTCGAATCATTTGCATTTCTCTACGCTCTTCAGCCTGTCCGTCTGTCAGTCGTGTTTATTATAAATAAAGTTTATTTATTTTGTCCATCCCAGCGTTAATTGAACGACAGCTTAGAATTACTTCTCGACAGCCGACATTTTGTTTTCATTCGGCCATTTTATGATGACAGACTGTTTAGGCGGCAAATTAAATTGAGGTTATAAAAGTTGTCAAAACGGAACGGAATCTTTATGTTAATAATGTTGATGAGAATTTATTTTATGGCTGAGCAATAGCAATTAATTAGTAATAACAATAAATTCTTTGTTGAAAGGTCGTTTTATGTTTTGAGGATGGAAATTTTGTTTGTTTTACGTGAAAGCTAACAACAACAAGATGTATTGGAGTTGAGGGAGACTTCTTTACTACACAACCTTTAAACATGTATTGTATAGTTTTTTTCACCCAGAATTTTATTGTTTACACATACACAGTTAAAATAAAATTAAACCTAGACCTAAAATAACAACGTAGCTATATTTTTATATATTGATCTTCGCATATATATTTTTATTGATTCACAAGTAATTTCATTTCCTTTTTTTAAATTTGTGGAGATAATTATTCTCTTCGCCGAGTGTATGATGCATCTTAAGATCGCAATTTGATACGGTACCTACTAACTACATTCAAATCTTCCGGACTATGTAGTTCATGTAGTTTCGGTTGAGATCTTGAACATCACGGAGAATACAAAGATAAAAGCCAAATTGACTTACATACCCATTCCTAAACCACTTGTGAACAGTAAACAACATAAGCATCGTTTAAAAAATAATGGTAAGAACGTTAGAAAGAAGATAGAGGCTCAAAAGAACATCTCAGAGGAAAAAAATGAGAAAATAATATTAAGTTCTATCCACTTGGTATAACCAACAATCTATTTCTATCCTACTACTGGCATGGGTCTTCTTTTAGTGAGGTTTTAGGCCACAGTGCACCACACTGTCCTTTTTTTGTTCTCGAGGGTTAAACATTCAAAAGGTACCTGACACCTTGGGAGCAACGCCGGGTTATGTGGGATCTTTAGCTGACTAAAACCCCCGGTGGCCATCCTCAGCGCTGCGTGGAGGACTCCGGGATCTCCAATGGAACACAACCGGAGTCCTCGAAGCGCGATGCTCCCTTTGGGCTCTTCCCAGTGAGCATTGAACACACTGCCCCTCCTGGTGTTAAGCTGGCCGGTTCGAGCTCCTACTCTAGCCGCCCGCAACCCCTTAAGTCCCTTTTAGTCGCCTCTTACGACAGGCAAGGGATACCGTAGCCCTGTTCTGATCTCGGATCTACAGGGCTGCACTACACTAGCCTAGTGCAGGATAGTAGACTTCAAAATCTATACAAACTTTTCTTACTCTAGTCGTACTTATAAGTTTCTTTATGACGTTTTCCTTCACCATTATGTCAAGTGATTCATCACAAAAGTAACTTCGAACTTTAAAGGTGGGACTCGAATTCCACATCCGTAATATAAGTCCAGTTTCCCACTAGGCTATGGTTTCTTTTGACAGTAATTATACTCATATTTTTATTTGCACCGTCTTTCGTAAATAAGGTATGCTAATTCAAACAGTAGTAACCCTTTCAAAGCACGCATTTACATTGTTGTTTGGCTCGCATTATGCAAAGGAAATTATCTGCAGACCCTCCACGGTGTTAAACATATCTGTTTTCTTTTTTACATAGAATTGAAGTAGCATTTTAACCTATCTATGAACATTTGTAATCGTTCTATCACGCTTTCTGCACTTATAGCCCCACAGTAGGATTTTCTCCTGTGTCGTGGGTGCCATGGACACACACAAGACGAATACACAAACACCCAGACCCAGAACAGGAATCTTAACTCATCATTCAGTTACCTGTCTGGCAGGAAATCGAACGCGGGACCCATTGCGCGTCAGACCGGTAGGGTAACCGCTGCGCCACACGGGTCGTCATTGTCGAAGTCTATCGTCTACCATCGAAGGTACTCATATACAATGCTGTCTTTACCATAAGGGCACTCAGGGCCAGTGCCTTGGCCCCCATCCTCAGAGGGCCCCGAAGGGCCGACAATTTTTCTCACATTTAATATCAAAATATTATGATCGGATGCATTAAACTTTTCTCGTTGCATGAAAGTCGTCGGGGCCCTTTTGGAATGCAAAGAAACTACATCATACTTTATTTACATTCCAAAAGGGCCCCGAATTCTTGTGTGTCCAAGTGCCCCAGCATAGCCTATGAGGGCCCTATAAACGAAATATTTCAACTTAGTCTATAAATAAAACTGTTTTTATTCCTAAACTCGGAACGCGTCGTCCGGGCCGTACCTGTGTTCTGTGAAATGTAGTTTATATGGTGGTGGACGACCAGCCTGAGGGAGCGGTCACCGTACCGCCTCGACACGAAATGAGTTCCGGGTTCAATCTTCGGCTAGACATCTCGGAGATGAATTTGCAATTCTTTCTGTTTGTTGGTCCTAAATCTGAATATAAAATGTGTCTTTACGATATAATCATTAAACTCTTTCTACACTAGGATTTGCCATGTGTCGTGGGTGCCAAGGACACACTCAAATAAGAATACACAAACACCCAGACTCAGAACAATAATCTAAACTCATCTTTCTGTCTGACCGGGAATCGAACCCGGAACACACTGCGTCTCAGACCGGTATGATACGCTCCGGCACACGGGTCGTCAAGATATGACCATTTACCAGATGAAATGCTTGCTCATTTGCAAAAAAAGCACGAACAGTAATTCTGGGTGCATGCAGGCAAATTGCTAATGTCCAGTGTATTACAGCTTGTCTGGCTACATATGCAATTTTAAGCTATTACAAAGGCCTCATTGAAATTAGTACTCATGTTGAATCATTTGTGATATGTTATTACGTACGCTTATGGTAAATATGGGGAAGATTTTGAATAAAAGCCGTTGTAATTTGAAGCGGTATTAAAAGACTCATTTCGCAGGTCTGGGAACAAATTTTGGTGATTGACCACCGGCATACATATAGCAATTCAGAAAAAAGACAAACCCACTGAGTTTCTTGCCGGATCTTCTCGGTTGAGGTCGTGTTCCGATCCGGTGGTAGTGTAAACAATATATATTTAACTGACAATTTGTAAGTGCCTCCGTAGGTCTTTTTTTTTGGTTTCGAGGAGGAAAAAAGGTACCCCTTCAAAATGTACCCAACGCCGTGGGAGCGACGCAGGGTTATGTGGGATTTTTACCGCACCCGCACTAACTCCCCCCCCCCCCCCCCCCCGTGGCCGTCCTCGGTGCTAAAAAGGAGTACTCCGGGATCTCGAAACGACTTCAACCGGAATCCTCCAAGTGCGTTGCCCCATCGGGCTCCTCCCAAATGGGCGCCTGGGCCCACCGCTCCGTCTAGTCTTTACGGCGGTATGCGACCACACATACCGCCGTCCTTCCCGGGATTGCCTGACCGAACGGTTCGAGCTCCCACTCTAGCCATCTGCAACCCCGGAAGCCCCTTTTAGTCGCCTCTTACGACAGGCAGGGGATGCCGTAGCCCTATTCTGATCCTGGAGCTACTGGACGGCCTCCGTAGGCCGATGCAAAATAAAGTCATTTCATTTCGTTTCATTTCAGCGTGAAGCAATTCTTGCGTTTCGGTGGAAGGGTGTGGTTGTCAACTCAGTTTTATATGAGAACATCATCTTAGGCATTTTCATATGAGGCAACACATCTATGACTTCAGGTAGAGCCTCTGTTGTGTATGAAGTTACTTATTACTTATATTACTTAGATGTCCATGGACGCCAATGTCCTCTACTACTAGGTGGACTTCTTTCTCTTTTACGTCTTTAATGTTATAAAAATACCCGGTAGCGGTACCCAGACGTTGTTAATAGATGGCGTTAGTAAAATGCGTTTGCAACTTCTGAATCACGAATAACTATCAAATGCTAATGTTAATTCCCTTTGACCGTGCGGGCGAAGCCGCGGGTAAGGGCTAGTTATAAATAAAACCTAAGAAGCATAAGAATTTATTGTAAAACTTAATTCATCTCAAGGGCATATTGGTACATTAACGTCTAGCAGTTTTTCAAGTCCTTATTCCTACTACAAGAAATTGTTCGGAAGATGCAAACATAACATCATTAGATGGGATCATAATAGCGTAAAATTATACATTCTCATACAGATGAAGTGTAACGATAAGGGCCATTAGCAATTTGCTTCAGACCTTAGTACTGCAGGTAAGAAGCCGTAGGGCAAATAAACAGACATCCCTACTGACTAGGCTATACCCGCGGCTTCGCCCACTTTAGCTATTTCTACGTAATATATATTTTATGTTAATCTAGGTCATAAACAATCGTCCCCGTAGCTCTGGGATTAGAATAGGGCTACAGCATCCCCTGTCTGTCGTAAGAGGCGACTAAAAGGGGCTTCCGGGGTTGCGGGCGGCTAGAGTGGGAGCTCGAACAGTTCGGTCAGGCGACCCCAGGAAGGACGGCGGTATGTGTGGCTGCATCTCGCCGTAAGCACCGGATGATGAAGGGGGATGGTACACGTCCCCCAAGAGATGAGCCCGTGAGGGGCACTGCAAGGATTGGGAGCTCGAACCGTTCGCTCAGGCGACCCCAGGAAGGACGGCGTTATGTGTCGCTGCATGACGTCGTAGAAACCAGAAGGAGGAACCTTGGGGGAAGTGTAGTTGTAGGGAGACAACTACACTTCCCCCAAGGGACGAGCCCATGAGTGGCGCCACGCTAGGTGGCACCAGTGCGTTCCATTGGAGATCCCGGGGTTCCCTGCAAGCTCTGAGGAAGGCCACCGAGGAGGTTAGTGGGTAAATCCCACATAACCCGAAGTCTCTCCCAGGGCTTCGATGTACTCTTTGAAGGTTTCCTCCCCGTCACAACAAAAAAGGTCATAAACCATATGTGTACCAAACTTCACCAAAATCTAACCGGTAATTTTGCGCGAAAGAGTTCCAAGCACACATACAGAAACGTTCGCAGTAATTATAATGCGAACGTTTGTGTATGTGTGCATGTGTGCTCGCCCATGAACATCAGTGAACAACTTCTTACAAAACGAAGGTTCTCTCTCGTCAACCCATTATTGTCCCATTGTTGGGCACGGGTCTTCTCTCAGAATGAGAGAGTATTAGGGCATGGTCCACCGCACTGGCCAAGGGCGGATTGGTGGACTTAACACACATCCGAGAACTTTTTAAAAAAAAAGATCTCTCGGGTGTGTCACGATGTTTTCCTTCACCGAAAAGCGGTGATACTTAATTCCTAATACTCACGTAATTTTAGAGAAATCAGTGGTGCGTGCCTGGGTTTGAACCTCGGACCTCCATATCGAGAAGGGAAGTTCCAACCATTAGGCTTTCACTGCTCTTTGAACTATTGAAACTATACTAATAACAGTTAAATTATAATGTCTCGTAATGAACCTCGGGCATCAACCATAAGGCTATCACTGCCCAACGAAGGTTACGTAACGTCTTCCCGAGGACACTACAGTCTTTCATCAAAACGCAAGAACTTCACGCTGACAAATAACTGTGTTGGTGGTACCTCATTGTTCGAACTACACTATTTCTATCACCTTTTAAAACTTATCTTGATTAAGTTTATCACGTAGATGAACTTCTAACACCAACATGAACAATTTGTAACAAAATTGACCGATGTAAAAGTGATCTAATTATTCATCATTAGAACTAATGTCGACAAGATGTAGACGGTAAAGTTAAGTTCATGCTAATGGTATTTATACATTCAGGTACAACATTTCAATCAGACTTGCACCACTCCATCTCACTTGGAATGTAAATAAAGACATCGGGTGTGTAGGGACGCCAAGCGTGGTCAATGGGTTGGGATTTTCTACATTTTCCATTAGCTTTATTTTATGTACCGTGCAGCGTGGACTTTGTAAATAAGATAATAATAACTAGAGATGCGATGCGCCGAATAGTGGTTTCACTAAATAACCGAATACCGAATACTATTCGGTTTAACTTTTACCGAACTGGATATTCGGCGAATTATTCGGTTTACCATTTCTTATTAAGATAAAACTGCGAAAGTGTGTTCTTAAAAAATCTAAATGTTGAATTAGGGTCTAAAAATAAATGTTGATGTGGAGTTTAGAAAAAAGTGAGAATTTGATTGAAGTTTCAAAAATATTGATTTGAATTTTAATGGCTTTATTCAACACACTCTTTATAAGATTTCTTTGACATATAACATAAATCGTATCTAGAAGGTTTGTCTTTTTGTTCTATACCGTGACGTGTAACCAAGAAAATAGGAAAAACGCGAACCGAATATTCGGCGCATCAAAATCATCATATTATTCTCGTATACTGAAATAAATGAAAAGCATCGAAAGTGGTTTTAAATCTTCTCCTCTCATGCTGATTATCTCATGTTCTAGTTTTGAAGCCCAAGCAATACAATTATTTTGAAACTATACGACTATTAATTGACATTTTTTTTCCACCTGTCAACTCTTTGATAACTACATGCTGGATATAGGCCTGCGCTAATACGCGCTACTCTAGTCAGTTCTCTGCTTTCAGAACCCAATGACTTCACGCTGTTTTGAATTAAAGCTAAAAATTTTTTTTAGTATTTTTTTACTTATTTTTTTCTTACCTTTTTATACGACAGTTTATTACCTGCTACTACTCGCTTATTTTAAACGTTTGAAATTCTAAAAATATCTTTCAAAATTGTTTTAAGTCTATCAATCCGCACTTGGCCAGCATGGTAGATTATAGACATTTTTTATCATAAGAGGATTTTAGTGCACATTGATTATTGATATTGATAAAATCAATAGCAAGTTAGCAATGACTAAGTTAATTTTAAATAATAATAATTAATGAATATTATAACTATTATAACTAACATGTTAGTATACATACATATATATATATATATATATATATATATATATATATATATATATATATATATATATATATATATATATATATGTATACTAACACGCATAACTGCATTATTCACGAATTTAATAAATAAATAAAGTAAATATGAAATAAAGAAAGCGGCGAAAACTTTAAATTAAGCATATGATGTCAAAGTATCCTCTTTTTTATCTCCGCAAGCGTGGCCACCCTCCCAGAATCTGACATGTCGGAGATATTGGCCGTCAACACAGGCTAGCTGTTTGTAATGTAACATTTACATTATTATCGTACAACAGCTTTTATTGATTGTAATGTCGTTTTATTGAAATATTGATATCCGTTTCCATTGAGTTTAAGGGGTCAGTGAAATTTGATAAAAGCAAAATTGTACTAATTTTGCTAAACAAATTAAAAAGAACATTTTTGACACTATTTGTTGTTTATATATAAAATAAAAAATATATAGTAATGTTTGTCGTTTCTTCATCCCATTATTGTCCCACAGCTGGGCACGGATCTTCTCTCAGAATGAGAGAGTTTATAGGCCATAGCCCACCGCGCTGGCCAAATGCAAATTGGTGGATAATGTTTGTATTGATTAAATATTAAGTCAAAGTAATTTGAGTCTCTATACAGGGTTAATAGCTTCATTTAATGGATGCACCACTCATCACCAGGACGGATTAAGTAAATAAAATGCAATAAGAAGTTATTAAGGTAATAAATTAATCATGTTGCTAAGTAATTCTTATAAGGTGTGAGTTGTGTGTATGTGATGTATTATTTGTGTAGGGTGAGAGCAGAGGTGTTACGAATATCCGTATCCGCATCCGCAAATGCGGATTATTCGCATTAATTCAGACATCTGCATCCGCATTCACATCCGCATCAATCAATGCGGAGTTTTACGGATGCAGATTCACATCAACAAGTAACTACATGCAAAGAAAGTGGGCGGAGCCAGTATGACACGTACTTCGCGTTTGCTAACTTCATTCGGTAACTGACGAATAGGAAGGCGCATATTAGTAACAAGATCCTACAGGTTTTAATTGTTGTGTTTTTTCTTATTGTCAATAAAATAGTTCCAGTGAGAGTTTACGGTGTGTTCATACTTCGCACTCCATAGTTTTTTGCGGGTTTCATTAATATTTTGATAAATTGGAATGTCGCCACCAATAAAAAGTAGTATCTGGAGTTATTTTATAATAGGTAAAAATGATCCCGAAAGGTCGGAGTGTAAGATATGTAATAAAAGTTACTCGCGGAAGGGTCGCACTACTACTTCTTTGAAAAATCACCTGAAAGCAATACACCCGGAGGAGTTCAGTTTATTCCAAAGTGAGAATAAAGAAAAAGAATTGAAGAAAAAAAATTAGATGAAAATCCACTTAATTTGTGGAAAGCTAACCGTTGTGAATTTAAAATTTTCTCCAAATTAGCATGCCGATATTTATCACCTCCACCAGCCACAGTTCCAAGCGAACACCTATTTAGTGGAGCTGGGTTAATATATAATCCGCTAAGAAACAGGTTGGAAGCTGAGAAAACTGCAATATTGCTATTTATTAAATATAATTTACCAATTTTTTAATTTAATTATTAAACAAAGATTTTTTTGAAGCTCAAATTTTTGTTGTGTCATAAGTAAAACTAAAGACTTGTGTAATTTTATTTTAGAAATATATTTAAATAAATATAAAGTTAATTTTAAATTGATTTTTTGCTATTTATGCACTCAAAATTTAAATAATTATCCTTTTAAATCCGCATCCGCATCCGCATTGAATCCGCATCCGCATCGAATCCGCATCCGCGGATGTGAACTTCTAATAATCCGCATCCGCATCTGCATCCGCGGATGTCTAAAATTTTGCATCCGTAACAACCCTAGGTGAGAGTATAAGTGATTTTTTGGGAATTTTTACGGCCTACACATTGTACCTATGTAAAAGATTTTCAACGATATGGTTGAAAATAATTTATTGTTAACTAATGTGACTATTATACCATGGTATATCTTAGCAACAAGTGATTTGGTTTAATGTAATGAATGTATGTTTTAACAAAAAATTAAACAATTTCGATCAATTTAGTTGTGTGGCGGTTATAAGTCTTAGTTACGTCAAATTGACCTCTACTAATATTTTTAGAAAATCTTGCCACAGCGCCGCGTGCAGATTTGCCAAAAATCTGAAATATATTAGTTTTCATTAGGGACATAAAATTTTTATTTAAAATATTTTACTTTCAAAATCCGTCGCATCATAGCTATTACATTAGTATAATTACTACGAATTTTGAAATTAAAGCAAAATTTATGTTGTTGTGTGTAAACCCGTACTACATCTAGCGCCATCTCTTATCGGATAGCGGAATGTAATAATATTTTGTTCACAGCGACCAGAGAAGCTGCCTTCACTTACGCTATCACTTCGGCGGGAGTCACACACGCGTTGAGCACGGCCTGCGCTCGCGGTGACCTGCCGGCTTGCGGATGCAGTTCTAATAGGTAATTTTGCTAATGACCTATGGTACAGTACGGTAAAAACTCCTTTTTGTGTCATATTATGGTAGCAAACCAATATTCAGTCTACCGTATATTAAGTGGTCACTACAGCCCATGGACATCTGTAAGGAACTTCATATAAAACAGAGTTTTTATGTGAAATAAATCGCAGGTGCGTTGCCACTCCGTCCTTGTAGTTCCGAGATCAGAATAGGGCTACGGTATATCCTGCTTGTCGGAAGAGGCGACTAGAAGGGTGCTTTCGGAGTTGCAGGCGGCTAGAGTGCGAGCTCGAGCCGTCCAGCCAGGCGACGCCGGGAAGAACGGCGATATGAGTGATCGCATGTCGTCGTAAAGACCAGACGGTGCGGTGGGCCCAGCCGCTCACCTGTGTGGAGCCCGATGGGGCTACGCGCTCAGAGGACTCCTGTTGCGTTCCTTTGGGGATCCCGGAGTCCTCTTTGCAGCGCCGAGGACGGCCAACGGGGGTTTTAGTGCGGTAGAAATCCCACATAACCAGGCGTCGTTCCCACGGCGTCGGGTACCTTTTGAACGTTTCCCCCTCGAAAAAAAAAAGGTGCGTTGCCACTTCCGAGGTCTAAGATGATTCTCTCATATGAAAGAGAGTCGAAAACCACACCTACTGAAACGCAAAAACTCCTTCGAGCTAAGTGTGATGATGGTACCGTCCCGGTAGCTACTACGCTAGTTGTACCAGAGGAAAACATAGTATCCGCATTCGCGTTTACTTTATTCGCGGGTTAAAAACTGTAAGCATTTTATTGTATCGGGACCTAAAAACCGAATTTACAAAATCACTTTTTATGATCCATCTTAATCCTAACAATGATTTTATGAACACAAAGATTGCCCAAATTTTTGGAATTTTTAAATAATGCCATCCTTCGAACCAAATTCGTAATTGGTCAGCGCTGTGGCTATAACTCTCTCATTCCGTGAGAAGACCCGTGCCCAGCAGCGGGACAATAATGGGTTGACGACGACGAACCAAATTCAACACAACCAAACCAATCAACCATCTCACAACCAAGACCAAATTAAACCCTTTTCTTCAGGAGAAGAGCGAACCCATCCGAGCAGTTCCAGTGGGGGGGTTGTGGAGAATCAGCATACGGCGCCAGGTTCGCCCGACGGTTCCTGGACTCCAGGGAGATGGAAGCCGACGCCCGGAGCCTGATGAACCTCCACAATAACCGCGTTGGCAGGAAGGTGAGCGAGGTAGCTACTTGATTTTGATCGCCTGGTACTATGCGCTTTGGGTTTGGCTGTTGTTAATAAATAGAAAGAAAGAAAGATTATTCGTGATAATTACAACACATAATCGGACCACAATAGTGGACTAAATTAAAACACACATATACTATCTTATGACACAACAGACCTTACAGAAAAATAGGTGTCATTTGAATATGTAATCCATACAAATTCGGCCGTTGTAAAACAGTAATAATAAAGAAAAAATAAAATTTTATTATCTAAAGTGCATTATGTGCTGAAAAATATAATCTTTTTTACCCGACTGCGGGGGGTTGTTTGTTACTTGTATTACTAATGTTTGTTAACGTTTAAAGCCTCGTATTCATGGTAAACATTTGTTTAGCAACAGTTGCTCAACGTTGTGGATAACCGACGAGAATATTGCTGGAAACTTTGTTTAAATCAATATAAATTGTCCACACACGGCAGTCTGCGTTCAAATGTTGCCTGAGGGGAATGTCAAAAAGTGTTACCATATCTACATAGCCCACACTACCGCCATGTTTATAAACAGTTGCAAACACGTCCACACACGGCAACATTAGTTGATAAACTGATGTTTTCGACGGGCGTCAACTCTGCAACATGGCGTGATCAACTACGCAGCAAGTGTTGCCTGAATATGTTGTCAGCAACACGGCAACATGTTTATGCAACCATGTTGCTAAACAAATGTTTACGATGAATGCGAGGCTTAATGCTACTAAAGTGACAACAGTCACGTTGAAAGAAAGCGAGGTGCGAGTGAGCGAGGTAGCTATATGATTATGATAGCCTGGTACTTGCGTGGTATAGGCACTTGGCTTTGGATGTCCATGTGGACAATATGATATATATGATGATCTTTTTATTGGTGTAATACATAACAACATTACCGGTTTTAATGACTTTCTTTCGTTAATTTTTTATCACTTAATAATAAAATAATATATAATAAAAAATATCTCTATTACTGACTGCATGTGCTGTACTGTATACTTATTATTTTATCTTATTTCTGTTATGCATTTTGACGGTTCTTATACTTTGTAGGAGCAAACGACCATGCAGAAGGTACACTAAGTCACTGCCGTCCGTGGCCATCTTTAAGCAAATTAATATATAACAGAAATTCGATCTGAAATTAGTCACAGATGTGTTTTTTCTTCCGAGGACTAATATAATCCGCACATGACAGTGAGCCGTCAATCACACCCTTACACCGAAACGCAAGAACTTCTTCATACGAGAATTAGATATAGCAATTACCCTGTTGTGAAACCATACTCTTGCCACCTGTTATTATTTTTTTACTAGCAAACGAGCATGCAGTACTTACATCTAATAGTAAGAGGTCTCTGCCGCCCATGGTCATCTGTAATCAACTACATACAGAACATGAGTTTCATCAATTCAAGTCAATCACAGATGCGTTGTTACTCCCGAGGACTACGATGGTCGCCTCATGTGAAAGTGTGCCGGCAACAACAGCCTTCCTTTGAAACGCGAGAAATGCTTCACGCTAGAAATAGGTGTGGCGGTGGTACTTCCCCGGTCGAACTACACTAGTTCTACCACCTTGAAAAGTTTTTATAGTAAGAACTGCTACAACATATTGGTATCAACGAGTGACCGACTGAAGCTAATTTTAGGAAAATCATTACGTGCCTGGGTTTGAACCTCGAACCTCCAGATGTAGAGGGCAAGTTTTAACCAGTAGGCTATCACAGATGTGTATAAATTGCATATAATTTAAATAAACTTGGTAAAGTTATAACTTTGTGTACCCACGCCCGATATTATGTTTATATGTTATGATTTCGCAGTATCAAATTATGTAATTCTATAGAAGAAATAAAGTTCTTCTTAAACCATAAAAGCTGAATGAGAAGTCGACACGAAGATACATAATGACGAACATTTCCGTTACAATGTCCATCATAAGGAAACATAAAAACTAAAGAATCCCTTAGACGCTATAAACAAGTAAAATCAGACATTTTCTCCGCATTCAACCTGCAATAAACATTTCCATTTCCTGGAATCTTGGCATCAGTAATTTGCCGCAATTCCAGACGTGTGTAAAAGAATAATTTACACAAATTAGCACGGCTGTAGTCAATCAAGTCGTCGTATTAACTGTTAGATTACCGTGAATGCACAAATGTCAAATTGACGAGTATTGCAAGTTACTGGAACGATTATGAAGTAGGGGTTGCCACTGGAAACTATGATCTCTTTTAATTTACTTGCATTCATTTGTAATAACAAAATTATTGAAATAATTAGCCTTTTATCGTTAATATTTGTATTATAAGCTAGGTGTTTTAGAGCAGAGCTAGCAGTTTTTGTAATTTTTTTTTTGGTCGAAAACACCCTACAATGGACAATGTGTCAAAGTGCCTTTTATACTTGTATAAGATAATTACTATAATTTCGTAATTTATATTTTTACTAATAAAATTGATAAAAAAAATTTAATTAAACTAATCATTGATGATGAAACTACGTAAATAGTTTCTGCCCTCATAACATAGAACGCAATAATCAAAATTTTACAAAAATGAGATTATTGCGGTAATTGCAGCAGAAGAATTTTATCGTACGTACTTTTGAAGGTTTCCCCCTCGATAACAGGTACTTGATTAGACAATCATTGTAGTAAATACTTATGAAGTCACATGCGACAGCTAGTAAAAAATCCCATCCACCTAACTTTAGGGATTCATAGATGGACATAGGCCTCCTCAAATTGCTACTAGGTACTAATCGGCCCTGCGCCTTCTGAGTCCACCGATTTCTTGCGTCGTCTTCAGATCGGTCCAACGGGTCGGAGAGCGACCCATGCTAATTTTGCCTCAACTTATTCGCCAGTCGAGGACCTTAGTGTAAATATGTTAATACTAGGTCTTACCCGCGGCTTCGCCCGCACGGTCAAAAGGAATTAACATTAGCATTTTATAGCGTGATTCAGAACTTGCAAGTGAATTTTACTAACGCCGCCTATTAACAACGTCTGGAACTACTATATATGTATCGACTGACAAAACATCGATATTCTCATGGGAATGAGAGAGTGCGGTAAAAAGTGGCCTACGTCACTTTCCGCCCTTCTATCTCCAAGCATATAAACCATATCATATAATAGCCATGTGGCGAAGTGAAAGAGGAACAAACAAACACACTTTCACATTTATAATATTAATACGGATTAGATTCCCCTAAAATCTAAGGAAATTATAATGACTTGTAAACAAAGGAATTAAGATGTTCTCGCTCAAAAATGATTTGCAATTTGCATACAAGAAACCACTAAAGAGAAATAAGTAAGAGACCCTTCCGGCGAAACTGTAGAACCTAATCGTACCGGATCGTTCCGCACAACACTATAATTGAAGCCTGAAGGACCCTTAAGCTCATCGCACACTAATCTCCTATGGTTATCATTATCTTTTTTTTTTTTTGTTTTCGAGGGGGAACCTTCCAAAGGTACCCGAAGCCGTGGGAGCGATGCAGGGTTATGTGTGGGATTTTTAGCGCACTAAAACCACCCGGTGGCCGTCCTCGGCGCTGAAAAGGAGGACTCCGGGATCTCGAAACGACTTCAACCTGAATCCTCCGAGCGCGCTGCCCCATCGGGCTCCTCCCAGATGGGCGGCTGGACCCACCGCTCCGTCTAGTCTTTACGACGGTATGCGACCACACATACCGCCGTTCTTCCCGGGATTGCCTGACCGAACGGTTCGAGCTCCCACTCTAGCCGTCTGCAACCCCGGAAGCCCCTTTTAGTCGCCTCTTACGACAGACAGGGGATACCGTAGCCCTATTCTGACCCCGAGGCTACAGGGACATGGTTATTATTATCTATGAGTTTATATACTTGGCCAGCGCGGTGGACTATGGGTTCACTAATTCGCACTTAGCCAGCGCGGTGAACTATGGCCTAAAACTCTTTCGTTCTGAGAGAAGAGTCGTGCCCAGTGGAGCAATAATGGGCTGTATCCCATATATGCAGCGGTGTTTGTTTTGGAGTCTCCGTTCCCTAAAACATATGAGAAATTAACTATACATTAAATCTTTTTCGTCTTTTTAACTAATTTTGTAGTTTATTTATTCTGACCACACTACATTGACATAAAGATGAAAAAAGTGAAACTAGCCATTACTGCGTATGATTCATTATTAGGTATTAAAAGTACATATTATTCAGTACTAAGTATTGAAATAATAAAGATATTAAATGATTCCCGTGTACGAATTGCCTTATACATTCGACTTATGAGAACAAAATTTAAAGTTTTTAAAAGCTAATGTCCGAGTAAAATGCTAGACATTAAAAAATAGTGTTTACTCCTTTTGTATAAATATGTTTAATACTATCCTTTTGAACTATAATTGGCACAAATTTTAATAATAAGTGAATATCAGAAATAAATATTAGAATTGAAAGATGTGTACTCTGTGGCTCTTATTAATTTATAGGGCTATAGAGTGGACATTGTCAAAATTTTCATCACAAATTTTTCAGGAACTCTCATAAAAATACTTCCAAAGACTAGCAAGCTCAAATGGCAATTGGTCGACCACATTGCTCGATGGAGCGACAACCAGGGAAAGAAAGGTTTGACGACCCGCGTGGCGCAGCGGTTACCATACCGGTCTGACGCGCAATGGGTCCCGGGTTCGATTCTCGGCCAGACAGGTATCTGAATGATGAGTTTAGATTCATGTTCTCGGTCTGGGTGTTCGTGTACTCGTCTTGTGTGTCCATGGTACCCACGGAAAGGAGAAAATCCTAGTGTGGGGCTATGAGTGTAGAATGCGTGTTTAAAAAGTTCCTCGAGTGGTAACCAAGCTTAGGCACAAAGAGCATATATCGCACCCGAACCGGATGGGCCGATGACCTGCAGAAAACAGCGGGAACCTTTCGATATAAAAAAACACGGGACCAGTTGGAGTGGCGCCATTAGGCGAAAAGCCACGAAAGGCAAACGGATGGGAACTATTTTAATATAGACTTTTAAGAAGTACATTAAAAATAATTATATCCTTTCAAGTAAAAGTAACTCATATTAAGTAACCCGTAATGGTCCCGTATATCTCTGTTTATAATTAAAGCTACAGAAAGATATAGTAATTACAGTAGATACATAAAATTATAACTGTGACTGACAAGTGAATGCTACAATTTCTCTGTCACGTACCAGTTGCTGAAACAGATTATTAATAAAAGTACATACTATTTACTTTTTCCTAGCTTGTCTATGATTTCACAACCTGCTTCTTTAAACCTTATGTTGTACAGATAAAACTTATGATACTTTTAAAAAACAAGTAAAGGACTTCTATCTTTCCCTATAATCTGCTTCTTATTTTATTGTTCTTCGCGATTCTTTATCTTATTGTATCTCACTTCTCCTTTTATTTATATCCTTTATTTCTTTAACGTCTACATTAGCTGCTGATATATTTATATTTCTATCAAGTCGATATGTATACTTCTGTTCACTCCTACCCTCTCTTGTATCTTAAATGTTTCCTCCAGCCACAAAGGTTGTCGGGAAGAGATCGCTACTTTAGTGATAAGACCGCCTTTTGTACCTAACTACCTAACATTACCTAACATTACCTAACATTAAGAATCATATGATGATTATTTATTATTGTATGTTTTATATATTTCATAATTAATGTTAACTTTGAAGTTTCACAAAATATCAATTTAATACCTAAATCAAAGCTACTTAATAACTAAACAAAATAAAATAGTGATACTGATAGTTAAAATCAAAAATAATTCTGTTTTATCCTGCTAAGTGCTTGTGCTTTGTAAACTGAGGATTAAGATGTCTTTATTTAATCTTCATATCTGCAGTGTAACTGTCATTAAAATTATAATATTAATCCCCAAAGTCCATTCCAATAATCCCAAATCTTACAGTTAGTCAAGAACCTAGCATTGGCCATGGTAGCGAGATTTTAGGCAGATCATAACTCGATTCCGCCAGGATTTTGACTATTTGCGCTAAAACCAAAACATCAAGTCGTAAATCTATTCTAACATCTCCAAATCCTCCAGTTAGTCAAGGACCTGGTGCGGCGAGATTACAGGTTCCACGGCGTCTCCGGGTCCTGTGTGCTCTGGACTTGTTGGTACGCTCTACGTAAAGTCAATCACAGATGCGTTGATTCACATATGATCACCTTAGATTAAAATGATCTATCAAAGGATAACTCGCAAATGACATTTATCCATACTGGATATCGCTAATATCCCAAAAAAAAAAACAAAATATAAAACCCTAAAATCTACTCTTATATCACCAAATCCTCCAGTTAGTCAAGAACCTTGTGCAGGGCATCGTAGCGAGGCTTTAGACGGTCCTAATTTGATTCGGGCGAAAGTATACTACCAGTATTCCACCAGAATTATCGCTAGTATCGCTAAAACCAAGGCGTAAAATCCATTCTAATATCCCCAAATCCTCCAGTTAGTCAAGGACCTGGTGCGGCGAGAGTGCAAGTGCCACGGCGTCTCCGGGTCCTGCGCGCTCAGGACGTGCTGGCGGGCGCTGCCACCGTTCCGCGAGGTGGCGAGCGCGCTGCGGGAGAAGTACCACAGAGCGAAGTTGGTGGCGCCACATCCGCCGCCAGCTACCCACGCGCCGCAGACTCATCTTGTTATACGGAGGTAGGTGTTCATAGCTAGAGGAAGTTTTTTTTTTTATCTGAGCAAACTCTGTCTACACTCGCAACCCCAATAGGGTTTTCTCCTGTGCCATGGGTGCCATAAACATTTAATCAAAAATGATCCTGAAAAATCCTTTTAACATAAAATAATCTCGTTAATTATACCGGACCTACTAATACCTGAAAAGTCGAATGTTAAATTAAAGTAGGATTTAAAAGAGTGGTTTATCCATCATTTTCTACGACATCTTTGATCAAAGTAGTAAAACTACTCCAAAACCTTCCTAATTCATAATTCATTAATTCATTTAACCTTCATAATTCCAGGTCAAGACAAAACGCAGGCATAGGCCGGCAACCCCGCAAGTCAGAACTAGTGTATCTTGAGCCTTCGCCGTCGTACTGTGAACCAGAGCCCATCACTGGGTCTTTGGGCACCCATGGACGACATTGCAATCGGACTTCTAGAGGTAAGAGGTTCGTCCGTGTAGTTCCGGGATCAGAATAGGGCTACAGAATCCTCTGCCTGTCGTAAGAGGCGACTAAAAGGGACTTCCGGGGTGGCGGGCGGCTAGAGTGGAAGCTTGAACCATCCAGCCAGGCGATCCCGGGAAGGACGGTGGTATGTGTGGCGCATACCATCGTAAAGACTAGACGGCGCGGTGGGCCCAGCCGCCCATTTGGGAGGAGCCGTATGGGCAACGCGCCCAGAGGATTCCAGTTGCGTGCCTTTAGAGATCCCGGGGTCCTCTTTGTAGCGCCGAGAACGGCCACCAGGGGTTTTAGTGCGGTAAAAACCCCACATAACCCTGCGTGGCTCCCACGGCGTCGGGTACCTTTTCAAGGTTTCCCCCTCTAGAACACAAAAATAACATAGGTTCAATGTGAAGTCAATTACAGATGCGGTGCTACTCCCGAGCACTATGATGGTCGCCACATATAAAGTGTGCCGGCAACCACACACTTCAATCGAAACGCAAGGAATGCTTCACGTTAGAAATGGGTGTGGCGGTGGTACCTCCCCGGTCAAACTACACTGGTCCACCACCACCACCACCACCTTTTCAATTTATTTTCATTACTTGTTCTAATGAGACGTCCAAACCCCTCTTGCCCCCAATATGCCCAAGATCAACTTCAGTTGTGTTTTAAATTGGTATTTTAACGGCTTTACAAGTAATGAGATACACTTCCTTTCTGTACTTCCATAAGTATTACAAGTATTTCAAACCGAAGACAGCACCTTAACGAGCCCTAACAAATTACCTGAAGTGCGTAATACCTTTATTACTATTGCCATTATAATATAATTGGGCACTAAAAGTATAACAAGTCAATATCTGAGAAGATTTTTAATGAAGCAATTCTGAAACAAGTTATTCGTTTTTCAACAGTTCTTACGAAACTAAATCTCAGCTATTTTTCATTAACAGTTACCGTTATGTGATTCTCGTAAAAGTTGACACTTGACTGTTTGTTCCCAAATATATTTTGTTTGTAAACATAAAAAAAATCTTCAATTTTTCCTCAAAACACAGTGGCAAGGGTTAGAGACGGAGTAGAAAAAATTTAATCTTCCGAGAGTTCCCTCAGATAACAAGTGACGAAGGCCTGGAAATCATATTAAATAATATTTTTTCACGCTGTTACGATAAAAGTGAACGTCAGGGAACGAACCCGGAACCCGCTGTTTGTCAGACCAGCACGGTGACCGCTCCGCCACACGGGTAGTCATCTTATTATGATTATAAATCGTCAGTGGAAAGGAAATAATGCTAAAGCGACGAAATAAAGTTGTTAGATATTTTGTTACAATATGTTTCAATTCGGAACACGTCAATGAGTAAATGTTGAGTCTACTATTTAAATAGTTATAAAGATAAAGGTGACATGATATTTTTTTTGTAAAAAGAACTTCAAACCTTTTTTCCCACAAATTCTATTTTGGCGCCTTAGCATTATTTCCTTTCCATTGACGAAATACAAAAAAATGTGAGTATGTAAGTGTGTTTGTTAATTTTGCACACAAAACTCGGAGTTAACTGATATTTGGCACACACATAAGACCTTAGGACAACACACACATTAAACGATTGTAATAATATTAAAAAAATGAATGAATTGTAATAATAAGAAAAAATGACAAACCCACTGAGTTTCTTGCCGGATCTTCTCAGTTGAGGTCGTATTCCGATCCGGTGGTAGTGTAAGAAAAAAAATGTAACTGACAATTTGTAAGTGCCCCCGTAGGCCTATACAAAATAAAGACATTTCAAACACATATGATACTCATTACGGTGGTAGACGTGACCGAAGCGAGCGGAGCCATGGAAATAACCTAGTTAAAAATATATATTGTTGGCAGAGTTGCCTGTTTTTTTTAATTAAATCGAGATTTGGGAACTTTTGAGTGAAAAAAGCGGGTCTTCATAGTCAAAAGCATGACAGTCCTTGCGCTACAAAGAGCCCTGCGCCTCTTCTTGGTGTAGGAGGGCCGGAGGTCTTTACGACCTTTTTTTAGGTCGACAAAGTTAAGTTCCACTTATATTTGAAGGTGGTAGAACCAACGTAGTTCGACCGGGGAAGTACCATCGCTACACCTAGTTCTAGCGTGAAGCATTTCTTGCGTTTCGATGGAAGGGTGTGGTTGCCGGCACACTTTTCACACGACCATCATAGTCCTCGGGAGTAGAAACGCATTTGTGATTGACTTTAAATAGAACCCATGTTCTGTATGAAGTTGATTACAGATGTCCATGGGCGGCAGTGACCGTTTACCATCAGGTGGATTGCATCTTCGTTTGCTACTTCAGTCAGATAAAAAAAATTGTAATTGACCTTCCCGAAAAGCGGGACTGGGCCTGACAAATTTTGATGAAAAAATCGAGACGTCCCGCCACAATCGGGAAATGAAATGAAATAAAATGTCTTTATTTTGTATAGGCCTACGGGGGCACTTACAAATTGTCAGTTACACATTTTTTTTCTTACACTACCACCGGATCGGAACACGACCTAAACTGAGACGACCCGGCAAGAAACTCAGCGGGTTTGTCTTTTTTGTTATGTTGTATTTTTTTTAATCATGTTTTTTTTACATTGTAATGAAAGTTAGCTCCAGTACAGGGACGTCTGGCAACCCTGATTGTAGAAATAATCTCGCGACTTAAAACTTTAGCGGTCATAAACTTTGGCGTTAGTTGTAATGAGCCACGAAGGCGCGATCACCATAATTTTAACGACCAATCAGTGCGGTTATAAACCAACTATCATTGGATCCTTTGAGTGCTTTTGTGAATTCCTTTAAGTGGTGCAATTAAATGTTAAATGCTTTATAGGTATTTATCCCAATTACAGGACGCAAAATTTCGTACCAAGCAAATTTGCTTCATTCTTTTGGGTTTTAAACGGTGTCTGTATTAAAGAAATTATAAAAAGACTAAAAAGTAGACTATGCCTACTTAAGATGTTCATCATATTAAAAAACCGTTACTTATTATTCTATTCGTAGTCATTGTGCTCCGTCCCTGTAGTTCCGGGATCAGAGTAGGGCTACGGTATCCCCTGCCTGTCGTAAGAGGCGACTAAAAGGGGCTTCCAGGGTTGCGGGCGGCTAGAGTGGGAGCTCGAAACGTTCGATATGACGACCCCGGGGAAGGCGTTGGTATGCGTGGTCACATACTGCCATAAAGACCAGACGGGGCGGTGGGCCCAGCCACTCACCTGAGAGGAGCCCGATGGGGCAACACGTTTAGAGGACTCCGGTTCCTCCTTTGGAGATCCTGAAGTCCTCTTTGTAGCGCTTAGCACAGCAACCAGGGGGGTTGTAGTGCGGAAAAAATCCCCACATAACCCTGCTCCCACGGCGTTGGATACCTTTTGAAGGTTTCCCCCTCGAGGAAAAAAAACATTGTGGTCATTTAGTGGAATATGCCTTAGAAGTATTCCGCTTATAAACAACGACTTAAGTGCAATGATTCAACTTAATCTAGGTGCATAATAATCACTTGCGAATCCAATGCTTTGGGGTTTCGTTTGAGGAGCCAACCTTCGTCTTGACCAGCCGAAGGTATGCATCCAAAGAATTTAATAACGAAAAAGGTCTTTCAATAAGCAGGAATGTACATTTTATTCGACCTCAACAGTGCCTCACAACGGGTGGGTCTTAAGATGAACATGGACAAGACGAAAATCATGTCAAATGTCCATGTCACACCCGTACCGGTAGTTGTTGACGGCACTCCTCTCGAAGTTGTCGACGAGTACATTTACCTGGGACAAACGATCCGGATGGGTAAGTCCAACTTTGAGAGGGAGGTCAATCGAAGAATCCAACTCGGCTGGGCTGCGTTCGGGAAATTTCGAAGTATCTTCTCGTCCACAATTCCTCAGTGCCTGAAGTCGAAATTGTTCGAGCAATGTGTGTTGCCAGTGATGACCTATGGCGCCGAAACGTGGTCCTTCACTAAAGGCCTCATTCGAAAGCTCAGAGTCGCTCAGCGTGCTATGGAGGGCTATGCTTGGAATTTCACTGCGAGACATGATTCGCAACGATGAAATCCATAGACGAACGAAGGTTACCGACATAGCTCTCAAAATCAGCAAGCTGAAGTGGCACTGGGCCGGCCAGATCGCTCGAAGGACAGATAACCGATGGGGAAGAAAGGTCCTCGAGTGGCGACCACGTTTAGGCAAAAGAAGTACAGGTCGCCCCCCTACCAGGTGGACTGATGACTTGAAGAAGACAGCGGGAAACCGTTGGATTCAGAGGGCACAGGACCGGTTGGAGTGGCGCCATTTAGGGGAGGCCTCAGCTCCAGCAGTGGACATCAAAGGGCTGATGGATGGATATTTTATTGGGGTAGGTGGACTTAGGCTTAGACTAGAGAGTTGTCTAATTCAGAAAAGCATAGACAATAAAATAGTAGATAGGTATTAAACGTTTTTAAACAATTATTCAATTGAAACAAGATAATCAAATACAATCGTCAAATTGTTTTTGTAATAAATACTAAAATATCTGTCTGTCTTTTGTTCCCCAGGTGAAGACGGTTGCGAAACCCTTTGTTGTGGACGAGGGTACAACACGGTGAGGACAGTCGAAGAAACGAAATGCAGATGTCGCTTCAAATGGTGTTGCCAGGTCCTTTGCGATAAATGCGTAACGCGCACTGAAACGCATGTTTGCAAATAAATTACAAATAATAGAATTTACTTGCGACCTACTCGTGATAACAGAGATATTAACACAAATTGTTGTGAATATAATTGAATTAATACTTAAATTCCAATCATTTAGTTTACTGACGAATACTTTTGACATTTTGTGAAATGATTTCATTTCGATATGATAAAACGAAACGCAGTACACTACTGAACAAAAAAGAATGTCGAAAATGTTTCGAAGTACGATTTTTTTTATTTAATAACATTGTATGTAGCTACTTACTTGCCATTACATGCTATTTCATAGGATATCAAATAAGCAAGTTGATAAAGAGCAGTTATAAAAGAATATTGATTACGTTGCGTCCATTGAAATCAATGCCATCTATTATTGAGTAGCTGAAATACTAAATATAAAACTTATTTAATTTGTAACGTGTACTTAATTACATTTCCATTTATTTAAATGCCTCATAAAGTACCTATACTCGGGGCAAATTCGATCTGGAATAAATGTAAACAAACCATAAAAAATCCTATGTAGGGTTATCACCAACTTGCACGAATTTGTACATAAATGTATTTTGTATTCAACCAAAGTATGCATTAATTTTTCGCGGAGTAATTTAATTAAGAAGCGTTTATTAACTAATAACGACCAACTGCAAAATAATATGCTAAAACCAGTCAAACTAAATTTATTTACCATTATCGTCATTGTATAACTAATGATATTACAACCCTAAACCCATGACGGGATTTGCAACCTATTATATGTTACAGGTAAAAGTTAATAATAGGTAAAAGACGGCTGATAAAACAACAAAAAGTTGCATTCCCCTGCCTGTCAATGGTTGCTAGGCAACGCTTTGTTATTAAACATTCCATATCGAATTTGCCCCGAGTATAGTAATGTTTAATGACTCTTATAATAAACATATGTAATCTTAGTATTAATAATTTGTATATTTAGCGTTGCTTTGTAATATAAGTTTGTTGCCACTTTGTAAATATGCCACCAGTATTTCTTTTAACAAGTAGTAATTAGAATGTATACAAATAAAATGGAAATTTCTGTCTGTGATTTCAAAATAAGCAATTGAAGACCATTTGCATAATATAAAATAGAAAAAACATATGGGTTCATTTGAAAAATCTATAAATGAATAAACGGGTTTATTTACAATTTTGGGACAGTACATAATGCAAGAAAGATATTTTATCCCTCAATTATGAAATTTAGGCTGAATTTTATTAAAATTTATTTGTACAAAGATTATACACACTTTCATACCTATCTTTGATCATGTGTGAGAAACATTTTGTTCCGTAAGGTTTCATCTAAAATTATTTAGTCTTAAGATAACACGTAGATGCACTGGCAGATCCAGCAGGGAAAATAACTAAAATGAGTCACTTTAATCCATCAAGGTGTAAAACCCCAAATACAGCTTTGCCGACATTCGAATTATTTTAAAAATATGTTTGCAATTCTTCCTTTGAAGGACTTTTTTTCGCATTCTACAAACACAAATTTGGATCTACCAATGCGCAGACGTACCCACGAAATGAAGCATGTTTAATTCGTACGCTATGCATTTAGATAAGACTCGGCGGCTTTAAAATTATAGTTATAAGTTGTATGCCTATGTATCGTAAGTAACTATAAACATTCCGTATACATAAGCCTAACTTATTCATTGTACCACCTAATGCTATTTTGAAATAAATTTTTCTCACGTAAACCTTTGTATCAATTTAAAAACTTTGCCGTTTTTTTTATTTGACTGAAGTAGCAAACGAACATGCAGTCCACCTGATGGTAAGTGGACTGCCGCCCATGGACATCTGTAATCAACTCCATACAGAACATGGGTTCCATCTGAAGTCAGTCACAGATGCGTTGGTACTGCCGAGGACTAAGATGGTCGCCTCATGCGAAAGTGTGCCGGCAACCACACCTTTCTATCGAAACGCAAGAAATGATTCACGCTAGAAATAGGTGTGTCAAACCTTGTCTTTATTACGTGGGCTTTTGTACCTAGTAAGTTTTTAACATTAGTCTAAAAAACAAGAAGCTAAGGCGGTATAAGCAATAAAAAATATTTTCATTGTCATTCACGAGTAGATCTGTAAAGCTCCAATCAATTACCCCAATAAATCTTTTTTTGATGATTATATGATTAAATTAAAGAAGCAAACGAGTACACTGCCGCCCATGGGTAAGCCCATCTGTAAGCAACTTCATATAGAACATAGGTTCTATCTGAAGTCAATCACTGATGCGTTGTTAGTTCCGAGGACTGAGATGGTCGTCTCATATAAAAGTATGCGGGCAACCACAACCACACCCTTTCATCGTAACGCAAGAGATGCTTCACGCTAGAAATAAGTGTGGTGGTGGAACCTCTCCGATCGAACTACATTGGTTCTACCACCTAGTAAATATTTCCTGAATTTAGCCACAGATTCTTTGCTATCCCTGACGACTAAGTTGAAACGCCTGGAGTAAGTGTGTCTACGCTTCAGAACTATATCAGGGCATAACACTGCTGTTATTAGGAACTACCTAATAAGTATAACAGTGATGCATCGGAAGTCGAACCTTAGTAAAGCTAACACCTTAAATTACTGTAAAAGTTTCTTAATCGCGGGAGTTTTGTTCCGCCCGTATGTCACGAACAGAGACCAATATTGAGGAACGGTTCGCAAAACAACCTGCCAAAGCCGACAGCCAAACAGAAGGCTTATTTTTACTTTTACAGCTTTCATCTAAATAAATAAAGATTTTTGTGTCCCAAATACAAGAAAATGGTCTCAATTTTATAACCCTAATACTAAAAACAGAAATACGAAAACTGTGAATGAAATAGTCTGACTGTATCTTATTACTAGGTAGGTATAAAACATTTTGTCCCAGTAGTTCCGCGACCACAATAGGACTACGGTACCCTCTGCCTGTCGTAAGAGGCGACTAAAAGAGGCTTCGGGGTTGCGGGCGGGAAGAGTGGGAGCTCGAACCGTCCGGTCAAGTGACCCCGGGAAGGACGGCGGCATGTGTGGTTGCATGTTGCCGTAAAAACCAGAAGGTGCGGTGAGCAGTTCACGCCCACCAGAGAAGAGCCCGATGGGCACACGCTGAGGATACCGGCGGCGGTCAACTGGAGTTCCCGGAGTCCTCTTCGCAGCGTCGAGGTCGGCCACCGGGGGGTTTAAGTGCGGTAAGAATCCCACATAACCCGCGTCGCTCCCACGACGTCGGGTACTTTTTGAAAGTTTCCCCCTCGAAAACAAAAAAAAAAGGTATAAAACATTTAAACCACCTACTTATCAACATTAACCGACTTACGACACACCATAACAATTTCGACATCCAATTTGAGACTCATTATGTCTTGATCGGGATTTGTCTCGTTAAAACTTGCGTCAAAGGCTTAAGTCCTTTCAAATGATAGAAAGTTCACTCTATCGAATGAAAGTTTTAATTAGCTCTAGGGATTTATTTTCCTTTCATGGAATTAAGTATTTTAAAGAACGAAATGTATGATTGGACTGTCTACAATGATATATTAATTAAAGAGAACATCCAATTGGATTAAATCTGAGCAGAGTGATGATTCAATAAAATGAATATTGATTTAAATGCATTTAATGCATTTTTTTTTTGAAATAGCAAATAAACATGCAGTTTATCTGATGGTAAGTGGTCACTGCTAACAATGGACTTCTTTCTCTCTTCAATATTTTTTATTATTAAATATTTATTAGCCACGGGGCAAAAAATAATGGGCAAAATGTGACTTAGTGCTTAATATCATTTACACATCATCAATAAATTCATAATCAACCTAAAGGAAGTGCAGAAAAATTGAAGGCGGTGCAAAAATAAGGACAAGAACACTGAAAATAATTATATGAAAAATAATTTATTAAAGTAAATTAAGACACACTGTATTACGTCTCTAAGTAGGTATACATCGTATGTTTTTTTTTCTGAGGGCACGACAGTCGATAAATAATTTTATGCAATATACCTAGTAACCAAACAGCCGTCATTACAGTTCTGTAATAAGTCCATTGCCAATGCCAACCATAGACAAAATTATTATCAAATCTTTCGAAAGCAACAACGCTAGACCCGAAACAAGAACTTGGCAAATTCCGTGAAACCAACACATTAGTAGCTGTAAATCATAGCGGATTATCATAATCTAGACATATAACAAGCTAATTACTCACAACTTGGCTGAATTTGCATGAAATTCTCGTTTTGTTGAATTACGAGCGATATCAGGCTAGGTGTCACGTGAATTTATTACACCGTATTGTTTATGGTCGCAACGTCTGATTTCATTTGGAACCTACGTCCAGAACGTCAGAATTGTTCAAATCTACAACAATTCATACCTACCTACCTATTTAGCAACTGGAAATATTCTTGGACGAAGCTAGAAAATAGACTCCTAATAATTATATAATTATGTCTAAGATAAAATAATAAAAGAGACTATTTGCAATAAAAAATATTACGGAGTGCAATGAGAAATATGTACCTATAAAAAATGGCAGTTGACACTACGGAAATTAACACATTAATTACACACTACTACACCCTGGTTCTTGGCAAAAATATTAGATAAATTAGCTAAAGCCTGGGTTTTTAACTTTTAGGTAATTCTAATCCTAAACTACCCACGTTACCCCCACGTGGGTAGTTTAGGATTTTGAGGAGCTTGACGATTACCTGTTTTTTTTTTTATTTGACGCTAACATGGGCGCCCGCTGTAGGAGTAATCTTGTGGGCAGTAAAATGTACCTACATTTAGCGGCCCTTTAATTTGGTCAAACTTAAAATTGTATTGATTTGACGACATTTTTTGTCGTCAAACAATTAAGTAAAAACATGAAAATGCAAATATTCTTCAAAGGCGGGGTAAAATTTGCTTTCCTCTCAGTGTTAGCTGAGATAACCATGTTGAAAAAGTTATGAATCACTGGCCTAAAGGTACCGCTACCTCTTATAAAATATTTTGTTTTAACATAATTCCACTTAACTACAATTGAATTTTAAAGCAATATACACAAAGATTAGGTTCTTACACCCGTTTGCTAATTGAAGTGATTTTCTTTACCTTTTATATAGACCTAAGAAAGTTCTATACGTATCGAACACTTGCGGCGAACGTGTTACGTTATGGCATTACCTGACTGACCTGTATTACATATTTGTACTGTGCCTGTATCCTTTGTACTTGTAAACGCTTTGGCGGAGCGGTTGTCTGCTGAGATGGCGGAGTTGCGAGGGACCACCTGGGAGACGAGAGTCGACCAGGCTGGTGAGTCGCAAACGTCGCTCCATCATCTGAGCAGACAGCTGACCCGATCCAAGTTACCAACCTCCCCCCTCCTAGATGGCGAGGGGAGGAGGGTAACTTCAGCGAAGGACCGCGCGGAGATCCTTGCCGAGTACATGGAAGAGCAATTCTCGCCTCATCCAGCAGCACCGTCTGTCTCCGACCACCACGAGCACGTGGAGCGCAGAGTAGGGGAGTTCCTTAGTGGCCCGACACCGGCACTCGAAGGGATAGAGTTTATCTCTCCCACGGAGGTAAGGAAGGCGGTCATGCGTCTACCCAGGCGCAAGGCCCCAGGTCACGATGGAATCCCCAACGCGGCGCTAAGCATGCTCCCGAGGAGGGCCTTGGTCGCAGTGACTAGGCTCTTCAATGGGATCCTGCGCACAGGTCACTTCCCGACCATCTGGAAGTTAGGGAAGGTAATTGTACTCCCGAAACCGGGGAAAGACCGCCGTCTCCCGGGCAACTACCGCCCCATAACGTTGCTATCGACCACAGCAAAGCTGTTTGAGAAGCTAGCGTTGAAGCGAATGCACCCCTTCCTTAATATAAGGGAGGAGCAGTTCGGCTTCCGCGCTGGCCACTCAACGACGCTACAGCTGACGCGAGTACTCCATCATCTAGCATACGAGCTCAATTACGGGCGTCACACGGTCGGCGTCTTTCTCGATATAGAGAAGGCGTTCGATCGTGTGTGGCACGCGGGGCTCGTGTTCAAAATGATGGAGCTGCACGCGCCGGTGACGCTGGTACGGTTAGTAGCTTCGTTTTTAAGTGAGCGGCAGTTCTATATTTCGGTTGAGGGCATAGCCTCAGACCCTAGACCCATACGTGCAGGAGTCCCGCAGGGAAGCTGCCTCTCGCCGTGGCTCTACGCGCTCTACACTAACGACATTCCCACCCTTCACGGTCACCTGGAGGACTGGGAGCGTGACGTTACGCTCGCGTTGTTCGCAGACGACAGTGCGTACTTCGCGTCAGCCCGTCGAGCTGACATTGCTGCCAGGAGGATGCAGCGGTTACTCGACCTGTTACCTGTGTGGCTGGATAAGTGGCGCATGGCTGTCAATGTCGGTAAGACAGTCGCAATACTTTTCAGCCGCAAGCGTATCATGCCCGCGCCGCTACGGATCCGTGACACGGATGTAGCTTGGCAGACAACAGTTAAGTACCTAGGATGTAGTATCGATCGCTCGCTGCACATGATCCCGCAGGTGGAGGAATCCCTCCGCCAGGCCAGAACGGCCCGAGCGATGCTCCGACCGGTATTACATTCTAGGCTACCATTAAGAACGAAGCTGATGGTCTACAAGACCTACATTCGTTCACGACTTACCTACGCGGCGCCGGCATGGTACGCGTTGGTATCAAGGTCGAACCGCCAGCGTCTCCAGGTGCAGCAGAACCTAGCCTTGCGAGTAATCGTAGGGGCTGGTCGCTACGTCAGGAACGACGTGTTGCGGCGCGACCTCAAGATCGAGACGGTCGAGGAGTTTGTGGTCCGCCTAGCTCGTTCAATGTATGAGCGGGCGGAGGCTGGACCACATATACACCTAAAGGGGTTCGCGCCTCTTCACGATCGACCACCTGGGGGGCGGCGGCTCCCGCGGGAGCTCCCTGGCTTGGCGACCTCCGACCATCAGGAGGACGACCGTCGGCTCGTAAGCGACGCCCAAGTACACCGCACCACCCACTAAACAGTGGGGATGGTAAATATCCTTTACACTTGTATATAAAATTATAATGTTTTTATTAACATTTTAATATTATATATAAATGTTAAAGATCCGGGAGGTATTCGACTTCCTTGAGAATTGCCCGGGTAAAGAGGGTACCCCTCGAGGCCCGAAATTCCCTACCCACCGCCCTTATGTTGACATTGCCTTAGCATATGAGAGACCCGGAGGGTATGACGTCCCACGTAACGTAACATGCCTGTATCCTTGTTTGTGTCGAACACTATGCTCGATTAAGCTCCGCCATGCTTCACACGCTTGGGGTTATACTGGCTCATAATTAAAATTATGGCGTAACGTAACACACAAACTGATTCGCAAAAAAAAATACCGACAACGAAGTGGAGCACGTAGCGATCGCAGCGAGCGGATCGGCTCGCTCAGCTCGCTGTATTGACCTGTAACATTTCGCTGTAACGTAACGTTACGTTACAATAAAATGTTATAGGTCAGGCACCGGCTTTAAAATAAATAGAATACAGGTTATTTATATACAGGATGGAATCCTTTAGGAAGCACTTACTAATTCACCTAAAATTATCAGTAGAAATAAAGCTATTATTTTGATCAATTAGCATTATGCGCTTCGTATATATGCATTCTTAAAATTAGTACTATGGGCTCTACCTTGACCACGATAGAGAGCTGTATACTCATTTATACTAAAATTAACTACTGTATGTTCAATGCCATACAAATATAACTTGCTCATAAATCTCATCTTCAAGTTTATGTCAGTAAGTCCATGCAATATTTACACATCTACTAAAACAACACGTAATGAGATAGAACTGGGTTACAAAACTAACTTTAAAAAATATGTAATTTTTATAACTTTTAGTAAATAGGGACAAATAATAAATAAATAGATCGTACAATTTTACAACAGAGTACTGCATTTCAAATAACTCCGTTATTTTGAATTTTTATATTTCCTTTTCTACTCTACAATAGATGTCGTTGTTAGTTGTGTATCTATATCTAAAGAGAAGTCGGTTAATAAACAGAGGACTAAACTAAATACTATAATTCGACAATAATGCACATAAAAAAAACCATTGTACGTTTAATAAATAGTTTTTTATTAGATTTAAATACAAATCACTAATTCGTACATTGTATAATATAACTATTTATTTTGCGTAAAACGAAATTATTCGAAAGAAGACGCTAGCATATTTGCTACTTTTGATTGGCTAGAACAAAATACCATGATAATATAAACCAATCACAATAAAGGTTGATTATTGTTATTGGCTGGCATAGTAATTTAAAAATAATAACAAAAACTTTTTGACAGATTTACAGCGTTATACGGTTAAACTAAAAATCTAAGATCAAGTAAAGAAATGTTTAAAATTAATAAACACCTAGATTAAAATCGTAAAAGTAAATAAAAAATGCCGCAACCAACATGTGTTCAATGCGATACCAACGATACCCTACTCTGGCGAAGCGCGGAGAATGGTCAAATTTGCAACGATTGTCATCTCGCGAACACGGCCAGAGAAATCAAATCTGAGCCCTGTGGGTCCAATGAGGACGACAGACGGGATGAGGACGATGAAAGGATTGACGGAGAGACCACGCCAGCGAAGGCAACCGGTAGAGGTATAAGGAAAAGCACCAGGTCTACACGGTATAAGGCTAAAACGCCTGCACCAATGCCACCGAAGCCTCCAGCGCCTCGGGGAAGAGGCAGGCGGAGTATATTCAAGAGACAGCCCTTGAAAGCTCCCACTGCTACTGCCACTGTTGTGACGAGCGAATCTATATTTTTTAGGGTACTATTTTCTTATTTTAAATTGGCTATTTCACACGCTTGAGTCATATTTATTATGATAGAAAGTATCCTATGTATTTGTACACATTACAATGTATCAATGTGCCAAATTTACTCCAAATATAATCAGTAGTATTTACCCAATTAGTAACAAACATCCATCCTCACTAACTTCATATTTATAGGGATAGGGGAATTTGTTGTGAATACTGTTGCAATATTTAAAAGCTTATTAAAAAATCATGTTAATACTAACCATACTAATTCCAACAATGAGTTCTTTCATAAGTTTCATCCCTTGTGATCTCGTCAACCCATTATTGTCCCACTGCTGGGCACGCGTCAGAATGAGAGAGTTTAGGCCATAGTCCACCGCGCTGGCCAAGTGCGAATTGGTGGACTTCACACACCTCCGAGAACTTTTTTTTTTTAAGAACTCTCGGGTGTATAGGTTTCCTCGCGATGTTTTCCTTCACCGAAAAGCAGTGATAATTAATTTCTAATACGCACATAAATCAGTGGTGCGTGCCTGGGTTTGAACCTCGGACCTCCCAATCGAGAGGGCAAGTTTCAACCATTAGGCTATCACTGCTCTATCACTGCTCTCTCTTGTGATTATACCCTTCAAACCAGAACAGTACAGCCCTTAACACCGTATTGCGAAGCAGGTATATATGTGGCAATGGCACAGCTCAACAAACCACCATCACCTACATGGAGATATGTTATCTGTCAGGTTTTTGAGATCTACCGTTGAGACAGATTGGTCATAAACCTTTTTTAATTGTTTTTTTTTTTTTGCAAAAAGTCACCTTGCCTGATATGTTGATATGGTAACTGTGAGTTACCAACAAGTCTAATATTACACATCTCTTTTTAATACTCTGTTACCCACTCCAAGGTTTACTTAGTCACCTCCTACAACATCTAAGAAGAGAAAAGAGTTGGCTATTTAAGATAAACACTACCTTGGAGATACTCTACATTTTAACAATTCTTGTTATATGCTTTCCAGGGCATGTATATGCAAGTAGGAGACATTGTATCAATGGTCAACTTTGATGGAGGCACATACTACGCACAAATAAGAGGTTTTCTCACAGACCAGTATTGTGAGAAGAGTGCTGTAGTCACATGGCTGTTGCCGACTAAAGCCAGCCCTCCTCCGGAGAAGGGATTTGATCCCGCTACTTATATAATTGGTAAGTTGGAGGTACATTGTAATGGTTTGGTTCACTAGAAATGACAGATCCAAGTAAAATTCTTGTACAGTCCCAGCAATCTAAGATGTATGTAACATATAAATATGTTTTACTAGCTGTCCCGACAACATTGTTTTGCCATATAAAAAATAAAAATAAAATGTTAAGGGTGGACAACCCTTAAGGGGTATGAAAAATAGATGTTGGCCGATTCTCAGACCTACTGAATAAGCATATAAAATTTGATAAAAATCGGTCAAGCCGTTTTGGAGGAGTTTGGCAACAAAAACTGTGACACGAGATTTTTATATATTAGATATTCATTTAGTCAAGTTAAATGTGCCAGTTCAATTACATTAATGAACAATGATGATATAATAAGAATAATTAACAAAACCAAAATAAAGGGTATGAAGATGATTGTAACAAAAAGGATAGCAAATAAAAATTAAGAAACATTGCCAGTATAAAATATAGAAATGATGTACAACCTGTTAAAGTAATGGAAAGCAGAACCACATTGAATATGACAACCTGCTTTTTACTCACTTTATTGTTTGAATGTAGAAAAATCTTTTTTTAATTCAAATAACATTATATATTTGTTAAAGATCTATATGAAAGTGTATAATATCTGAAAACAGTGTTTTTCTTTCATGCTTAACATGTTAATCATCACAGTTTAGACCAATTATCATACATAGGTAATGACAATAAAACCCTACTTTGTGTTTGTAATGTATGACTAGATGTTTTAAATTAACACTGCTATTCAATGGCATTGAATTTCACCATGATAGAACCAGTGTAGTTCGACCAAGGAAGCACTACCACTCCACCCATTTCTACTATGAAGATCTTTTCTTTTGGTAGAAGGGTGAGGTTGCTGGCTCACTAATGCCTGGATATAGCTACGCATCAGCAATCCACTTTTGAAAGTACTTCTGTTCAGTATGAAGTTGCTTACAGATATCCATAGGGAGCATTTACAACTTGCTGTCAGGCAGTCTGCATGATTGTTTGCTTCTTCAAACAAATTATAAAAAAAAACATTATTAATAAATGTGTTTGTCTTTCAGGACCAGAAGAAGAGCTACCTCGGAAACTAGAATACATGGACTTCGTAATGCATGCTCCCTCAGATTATTATAAAGCCAGCAACAGTCCATACCCATTAGTAGAAGATGAACTTAATAATTATACTGGATACATTTGGACAACACTTGAAGCTAAGGAGAAAACATAATATTGTGCTAAAAATGTGATTGTATTAAAATAAGTTAACATTGAAGTTTGTTTTATTTTTATACTTAAAAGTATGTGTTTATACAGTCTTTTATCTTATGTTTATCTTACTTTACACATTCAAAATAAAAACAATTCTGCTTAATGATAATACATAAAAAGTGTAAGGAATTGAGAATTAAATAATATGTAAAATGAGTTTTCCTGATGAAATTTACAAAAACTGGCACAAAAAATGCCATTCACATCAATTTAAAAATGTTATAAGGCCATTTTAAATTAACATTTTCGGACCATTATTTTATGTTACCATTTTGATCAAATGTGATATCTGGTGAGTAGTAAACTTAGCTTGCATGCAATTCATTCGATATTATAATGTAAAATAACAAGTTATGTTTACAGTATTTTTGTTTTAAAAAAATGAAATATTGTTATTTATAGTTCATTAACACTATAAATCATTTAAAAGATGTTCATAGAATATTTTCTACAATAATCCTTGAAATATAAAAAACAGTGGATTTGATTTGCTTTATCTTGGACTACTATGTTTCAAACAAAAAACTGTCATTGTCATAATTATCAATGTCAAAAATGACATATTCATCTCGGATCAACATCAGTATTGTTAGCTTGCGCGCTTTTTTTTTGGAAACCTGTTAAATTAATTTCAATACAGCACTTCTAAAAGGTTAATTGGTTTCGCAAAATGAGTCGCAAAGAGGCTTTGTCGTCCTTTATCCAACAAATTCACGGCCGCCCTGTTGTCGTCAAGTTAAACAGCGGTGTGGACTACCGAGGTAAACTTTTTATGTTTTTGCAGATTTACCAACCAAATATATGTTTTTTCATCATTTTTTTCTCAAACAATAGTGTTTTTATTTTATGGCGCAGCCTACTGATTACACTGATTGATAAATAATCACCTTGATCATAGACATCTTACCAAAATTAAAATAATTCAAATGAAGTCCTTTAAATAAGTTTCCTGATAAACTAGTATTGATCAACTATTCTACGCAGAAACTTAGTTGGAATGCGTAAGGTTATAAAGTAAACTGCCTCGTTTTATACTTTTTTTCCTCACTATTTTTTTACTATGAATGGAATAAATTTATAACCAAATATAACGTTTTTTAGTCGTGTTCGTTTATGTTATGCAACATTAAAAAAATATTTTTAAAAATCTACTTTTTTTGCAGGATGTATTTAATAGAAATTTTAATGTTTTATTATTAGGAGTACTGGCATGTCTGGATGGTTACATGAACATAGCTCTAGAACAAACAGAAGAATATGTGAACGGACAGCTGAAGAACAAATATGGGGATGCCTTTATTAGAGGGAACAATGTTCTCTATATAAGTACACAGAAGAGAAGGATATGAGATTAGATTTGTAACGATTTTTATAAGGATTTTTTTTTAATTAAATTGATATGTAAGTATATTTTGGATTTGTTTTATTCACTCTTTATGACATTGTTAATTGCTGTTTGAGATGAGCCTTTCTTAAACACTAAGAGAAAACTAGCCATCTCAATACATGAAAGCAAAATTCTTCTATTGAAAAACATAGTCTTGTAGCATATATAAAAATAATATTAATTTAAGCTAAATTCAAAAAATCGCATGCACTAATACTGGGATCAATGGCTCGTAGGTTGAATATACCAAGTATTGCTTTAAACTTAAATATTTTACAACATATAATACTAAAAGACATCCAATTTTATCAAATATATATGTCGGTGGGACACCGCATAATTGTGAAAAACATTTTGCCGAAAATAATTATTTTGGTTAGTTTAAAGATTGAAAATTGTTTGTTTATTAAATTAGCAATATTAAGTGATTTCTATAGATGGTCATTTAGTCTACCCTCCATAAATACCTGACATCACACCCACTTTGTTTTGTACATTAAGCTTATTTTCCTACATTGATATGCTAGAACATAGCAACAAACTGAATTTATAAATTCAGTTTCACATTCAAGCTCGTAACTTAGTAAAATATTATGGCTTTGTTTAATAAAATGATCACTCAAAGTGCCGTTTCACTCAGTCATAAAACTATTGGTTAGAAATTTAGTTGGAATCACAAGTTTCATGAAAATTTTGCATCAAATGTTATGGAAATGAAAATCATTATCCTATTTGAAATTATATTCGTATTCACTATTTTTATTTGCACCAGGATATGTGTAGTAGAACTTTACATCCTCGATAGCTCCCTGAAAATAAAGAATGCATGTACAAGTAAATAAATTTTATAATTTTCAAGACATATATAACTTCAACAAAAAAGACAAAACACTCCTATGTAAAAATACATCAAGACATTTAGACTGTAGAGTATGCCAAAGAAATAGACAGATAATTATCGTCGCATAAGTTTTAACACCGCGGATCTCAAAATTAGCAAGTTTTAAGGAGAGCAAATAAACTGCCTCAAATAGTTATTTTTAATTCTACAACTACTAAAAATATATTGCGTTTTAAATATTAATATACTCATTTTAAAATATTGTTATTTATAAAAATGTAACATGTTCCTATAATATTTTGAGATACCATTATTTTATTAACTCAAAATGGGCATTTTTTGAGTTACGCGGTGTTAGAACTTAAGCGACAATAAATACATACTCTTGAAAAATCACCCTCGTGATTAAGTTGGATAAAAATAAAATAAGTCTCCATAGCACATACATAGACCAATATTAATCTTAATTGTAAGTTTGTACATTATTTTTTTTTACCTTTTTGCTATCAGGTCCCTTTCCATTTCCCAAATCAGCGATAAGTTTCTCGCCTCTAACACCAAAATTCTTAACATAATCCTCCCTTGAATTTTTGCCAGCATCCGGATTAAAAGGCACATCAACACGGTAGTTTAGGATTTTTGGGTTAAATAGTGGCGCGTAAAAACTCGAAAATAGAACACAGTCACAGTAAAACAATGTTGCCAATAATATAAAACTTTTTAACAACATTTTGTTTTTAAATTACGTTGCGTAAGACTTCACACACAGATGATCTAAGACGGAATACGGAATAAACGTAAATAATGAAAACATATACGAACAAATATGTTTTGTTTGTCGCGTTAACTAGTTTCAAGGTTCTGGCTCAAACATTTGTTAAGGTGCATACGTTGCTTGGATGGAGGAACGCGAAAAATAACGCTTGCTTACTCAAATACGTAACTATTTGCAGTAATACAAGTAGTATTACATGAAAAGAAACATGTATTCCTTGTTTTTTCGTTATTTATTACTGAACGAAGTGTTTGAACTAGTTTGACCGCTAAAAATGAATGAGAACTGCATATGCATTATCTCGTTTTTATAAAAACCTTTCTTTTGTCACTAAATGTCGCTGCACCCGTTACCTTGGTATGACCTTCGGCCTGTAACTTTTAAATTTCATCGATTTGGTTACAAAACATTTCATCTTATTCGATTAAAACTCATATATAAAGCAGGCAAATGCATATAATTATATACATCATGAATAGGTACATCTTTTAGAGCTAGCAAGGCATGATCACCCCATTTGGCGGAAAATCTTCCTTTGTGGGTTCAAATTTTTGACCGCCTTCAAATTTAAAAAAATGTAACTTCTTCCCACGAACAGATATTACTCTGATGCAATTAACGCAAAACTAAATTTTGCAAAATTGTCGACCATTGCGTGCCTTTTTTACAAGGGCAGCATGCCCTAGTAAAGGTTTGTTGTTTTATTTGTAAAGTCAGCGCGCACGACGTCCTAGCTGTAAGAGTGTAAAAATATAAATTAAAATAAATTTTCTTTATTTGAATAAAATTGGCCTTAACTGTTATGAATGATGACTTTAAAGTTGTTAATACGATTGCCTGCACATATAAAAGGTTCTATATTTGTACATACATACATTATTTTATCACTTAAAATGTTGTCTAGAGTATAAAGTTCATATTTAATTAATTAATTAGATTTCGTAAATTGATTATTTATTAACGTAAAGCTAGCAGAGAAAAAATGAACCGCCTTATTTCTTTATATGCCATTAATGTAGGTATTTTGTAATTAACTATGAAACTATTGTTAGTTCTACTATTGCGTCACAGATGTATTTTTTTATATTTCTTCTTGAACTTCAATTTAATTGGAACTTTAAGTCTAAAAGCCACAGAAAATTCCAATACTATTTATTTAAGCCGAATTATTTTTAATAAAAATCTAGAAAAGAAACTTACTCAAAGATACTTTTGAACATACTACGCATATAGACACGCATCTTACATAGTATTTAAATTTAGAACTTGTATTTTCCGGTCTACATTTTGCGACTGTCAAGGGCAAATATTAACGCATAAATATTTATGAACTTTAAAATAGGTCTATCAATGACAAAATATACGAGATGGAATCTCGTTTATTTTGTCATTAAGAGACTTCGGTTCCTAACTTGTAGGTAATCGCAGGGGTTAATCAAGTATTTTTGGGGGATTATAAAAAGCTGTGAGCAGTGATAGCCTAATGGTTGAAACTTACTCTCTTGATCGGAAGGTCCGAGGTTTGAACGCGGGTACGCACCACTGATTTTTCTAAAATTATATGCGTATTAAAAATTAACTAATCACTGCTTTTCGGTGGAGGAAAATATTGCGAAGAACTCTACACACCCGAGAATTTTAAAAAAGACGTTGTCGGAGGTGTGTGAAGTCCACCAATTTGCATTTGGCCAGCTCAGTGGACTATGACTTAAATTCTCACTCTCTCATTCTGAGACGTGAGAAAAGATCCGTGCCTACCCATGCCCAAGAACGCTCAAAAGGTTTTCTGAATTTATTTAGAACGGATCCCATCTAAAAACAAAGGTTATTAAGAATCTAACACTTAATGCCAATAAACCTAAATGATATTAATACATTAATCGTCGTGGTCGTCAACCCATTATTGTCTCACTGCTGGGCACGGGTCTTCTCTCAGAATGAGACTTCACACACCTCCGAGAGCTTTTTTTTTTAAGAACTCTCGGGTGTGTAGATTTCGCCACGATGTTTTCCTTCGCCAAAAGCAGTGATAATTAATTTCTAATACGCACATAATTTTAGAAAAATCTGTGGTACGTGCCTGGGTTTGAACCTTGGCCCTCCCGATCGAGAGGGCATGTTTCAACCATTACTGCACTCATACACTAATCAATTTTATAAATAAAGGTACAGTCATGAGCAATAAGATGTGACTATGGAAGATTGGCAAAAGTATCTGACCCAAAAAGGAGTTCAATAATATCTGACTACACGAACGCAGCAAAAATATCTTACTTACTGAAATACTTTTGCCAATCTTCCATAGTCACATCTTATTGCTCGTGACTGTACATACACGCTACTTCCTAGTAGGGAAATGTAGGAAAACAAAAAGAGGTAATTATTGACTAACAATTTATTATATCTAAAAAATAAACCTTTTCCTTGAACGTTACATAGCCTCGTTTTAAATAGGTAAAATTTGTATAAGAATGGCATTGAATTAAAATGTTATACAAAATCTAACATTGTTTTTCCAATAAGAATATTTAAAGCATAACAGTACATTTTTATATTCTATAAATAACAGGATGAATAACGTTTATGTAAAAAAATACAAAATTAAAATGATATTTTATCTACTTTCTTTCAATGCAAATAATGATGATATTTAATTCGGCTTTGATGTTGCCTGTCACAATTTTTATGTTTTTTTTATAATTAAATATATAATAATAACTATTAATATAAAGTACGTTATGTTACATATATTATACGTATTTAACTTAAATACCTTCACTTTTTGTTAAAAACATGCAGTCCAGATGGTAAGTTGCTGCCCATAGACATCTGTAGTCAACCCTAGATACGATCCGAGGCTTTCCTAAAATTAGTCACAGATAGATCACCTGATCAATCTTAGGTAAGGCTACTGAAGACTTTTTTTTATCTGATGGTAAGTGATGGTACACTTGATGGTAAGCGGTCACTGCCGTCCTGCGACATCTTTAATTAACTTCATACAGAACATGGGTCTGAAGTCAACCACAGATGCGTTGCGTTGCTACTCCCGAGGACTATGATGGTCGCCTCTTGTGAAAGTGTGACTAAGTTGGAACGCCTTTTAGACCAAAACACAGCAGCTTATCATTGCTATTATGAGGCTAAAATAGGTGTGGCGGTGGTGCTTCCATATTTTTTGGGTTCTCGATGGGGAAACCTTCAAAAGGTACCCGACGCCTTGGGAGCGACTCAGGGTTATGTGAAATTTTTACCGCACTACAACCCCCAGTGGCCTTCCTCAGCGCAACAAAGAGGACTCCGGGAGCTCCAAAGGAACGCAACGGAGTCCACTAAGCGCGTTGCCCCATCAGGCTCCTCCGAAGTGAGCAGCTGGGCCCACCGCTCCATCTGGTCTTTACGACTGTATGCGGCCACGCATACCGCCATCCTTTCTGGTGTCGTCTGGTCCAACGGTTGAGCTCCCACTCTAGCCGCCCGCAACCCCGGAAGCCCCTTTTAGTCGCCTCTTACGACAGGCAGAGGGTACCGCAACCCTATTCTGGTCCCGGAACTATAGGAGCACCACCTATACCACCACCATTATGATTTATTTTATGTTTATTTAATGGATTCCTTCCAACGGTGAGTACGACTTGTACTGGTACAATTCTGGTCCTCCATAGCCGTACAGAAGCTTGCCTTTGCCATTCTCATCGTAGTATGGATACCGGTATTTTGGCCTGAAAGATTATTAAATTAAAATGTTAAATAATTAGCTGTCACAAAAAATATTCATAATATCATAGTACCTGTTACAGATTTTTTTGGATTATGACCAAAAACCACTGGCACTGGTACACGCATGTACTTGCCGACCGAAAATATAAATACCTATCATTTGCAATATTTCTATTTATTTATTAATATTCCACTATTAGTAACCATTCTTCATCATAGCGTAAAAGCCATCAGAGTAAAGGGTTACTTGGATGGTTCAGTAGCTCTCCTACTATCAGGCTGACTGTCTCCCACATTGAATACCAACATTTTTTTTTTGTTTTCGAGGGGGAAACCTTCCAAAGGTACCCGACGCCGTGGGAGCGACGCAGGGTTATGTGGGATTTTTACCGCACTAAAACCCCCCCGGTGGCCGTCCTCGGCGCTGAAAAGGAGGACTCCGGGATCTCGAAACGACTTCAACCGGAATCCTCCGAGCGCGCTGCCCCATCGGGCTCCTCCCAGATAGGCGGCTGGGCCCACCGCTCCGTCTACTCTTTACGACGGTATGCGACCACACATACCGCCGTCCTTTCCGGTATTGCCTGACCGAACGGTTCGAGCTCGCACTCTAGCCGTCTGCAACCCCGGAAGCCCCTTTTAGTCGCCTCTTACGACAGGCAGGGGATACCGTAGCCCTATTCTGACCCCGAGGCTACAGGGACGACATTGAATACCTACATAACTTCTACATACAAACTGTATGTTTATGTGCTAATGAAATAGAGGAGTTAATTATTTTTACAGTAACACTTTAGTGCGGATATCAAAACGTACGGCAGTGGAGTCATATAGCTGAATCAATTAACATTTAAAACCGTTCGCCATTTAAAACCAAAAAAAAGCGTGTATGTACTAATATTAGTAAACACACTCCCAGTCGTGTGTGCATATGCGCATGTTAAGTAGGGTCATTTAAAATTAGTACATGTATCTCATAAGTATATGATATTTTACGCACAAGAGGTACCAAATAATTACTTCAGTGAAAATTGTTGTGCGTATTAGAAATTAATTATGACTGCTTTTCGGCGAAGGAAAACATCGTGTGGGAACCTACACATCCGAAAGTCCTTAAAAAAAGTTCTCGGAGGTGTGAAGTCCACCAATTCGCACTTGGCCAATAATGGGTAGACGAAATATAGAAAATTTATGTTTATTTTATCTGGACATCTGTCCATGGGTGGCAGTGACCACTTATCATCAGGTGGACTGCATGCCTCTTTGCTACTTTAATCTTAAAAAAAAACCGGTACATAAATCATATCTCATCGGTACCTATCTATAAATTTAATAAAATACATAATATATTAAGTTTCACTAACTTCTATTTATTTCACGGCGAGTCTAAGTACTACCTTAAAACGTGACGTACTGTTTATGAAAGATGGTCATCAAAATACTATATATGCAACAAAAGTGACCCTAAAATTTAGGCAAAAAGAGGTAGTTATGCTCAAAGAGGCAAACAAAAATATTTTATAAACTGATAATGGGCTGATAATCATACTATAAACGCTTTCTACACTCATAGCCCCACAGTAGGATTCCCTCCTGTGTCGTGGGTGCCATGGACACATACAAAGACGAATACACAAACACCCAGACCCAGAACAAGAATCCAAACGCATCATTCAGATACCTGTCTGGCCGGGAATCGAACCCGGGACCCTCTGCGTGTCAGACCACTTGTGTCAGGCGTGTCGTCCACTACTTCCTTGCAGCTTCATACTTTCTCTTACCTTTCAAAGTACTGGAAATTTGGTGCTCTTGGCTGCGGGATAGTTGACTCCGCTGTGATCATTACGCTTAGGATCACGAAGATCTGAAGTTTAAGAAAATGGATTGTTTTTAAGTTGTACAGTGCTTAAGTGCTATAATTACTGTTAATCTAACCATTTTTTTTAAATTAAATAATACTTAACTCAACTTTCCTCAGAGCAACCATAATTTAAAAAATATACTTAGATGATATATAATAGCTATGCAACAAATATTGGCATTCGCATTCGTGAATATTCGCGTGTTTTTAGACATTCGAATTAAAAAGATATTGTAGGAATGTTTCGCCTATATTGAATTGCAAAAAGGGCGCCAAAATTATCCAGTGAAATGGAACTGCAAGTGAACTTCGTCAACCAAAAAAAAGGTCTCCATGGAAATCCTCCGGCTCCCTACACCAACAAAAAAAAGAATATTCGCATTCGTAAACGTCGGTAAGGATTATCGCATTCGCGAATGTTTAAATAACAACATTGCTTACATATCACTAGTATAATTAAGACTCGTTGATATTCAAACATGGTGAGCTATGATCCACTGAATTTCATTGGAACATCATACAACAGGAGAATACAGTCCACGTATTCTCCTGTTTGTAGGAAAGAAGCGACATCTGTTGTTGAGTAGCAAAAAAAGCTCATTCAATTATTTTATTTAATTAATTATTGTTAACTAGTAATGCGACTTCAAATTTTATTTTACAACTTTATATTTAAATAATTACATAAGTATATTTCATAACCTTCTAGAGTTATAGTTTTATGTCTCGAAAATTTTAACGTTTTTAAAAATAAATAATATTTTATTTACTAGAGTTTTTTGTGCGGACTTGAAGTGTTATTCTTTTTAAACAAAAATAAATTAGGTACCTATCTCTATTTTTTTCTGTAAACACAGACGCAGGGGGTGGGGAGAGGTCAATAAATTATTAACTAATAAATTAAAAATGAGAAAAAGCGTACATAGGCTTTTTCTCATTTTTTATTACTAATAATGCTATTATTGATTACGAAAGTATAAAAACGGCTATCATGAACATGAATTTAATAGTTTCCTGATATATCCTTCACCTGTGAAAGTAGTCCAACAACATTCAACAAGGTTACAGTATCTCATATTCTCATAAAGTCGTAAAAATCCAAACGTACTTACCATTAGCATAAAGAATCTGATGCATTTGTCCATGTTAAAAAAAATAATCCTTCCCTCCAAAATAGAACTGTCAACTTTATTTTTTTTAATAAACAGGCACAGGTTTAACACGTATGCGTACGTGCGCTCGGCAGAATACCGGTTACAAAACTGTTTGTGGTAGAGTGAGAATGGGATAGCCCGCTTTGAATACTAATGATTTCTAACGACACACTTTATTTTTTGTGACTCAACATTGTCATAAATATGCATTTCCAATAAGTCATTAATGTGGAATACTATTTTAGAGACATATGAAGTGATATTAAGTTTCACCTAAGTCTTTCCTTTAAATAACTATGTGGCACATGAGAATTTGATACTTGATTACATTTATTAAAATCATCACCTCGCATCTAGATATCTCTAACAAAATATTACAAAGCAGTCTCCCAAAACTTATATTCTTAGAGATGACCTATTACTTGGTACCCAAACTCCATGAAATGAAATATTATAGAACAGCGTTTCCCAAACATTATTGTGCCACGACCCGTTTATTATCAAATTTACTCATTGTGACCCATCCAAAGAAGAATAAAAAATATATTTTAATGTTCACTGCATTAAACATCATAAAAACAACTTGGTATATAATGACTTCTTTTACCATTTTAAACAAATACTCGGATACACGAAGATTCAGCTTGTCTTGCTAGTCTTCAAAGTTCATGTGAAATTGGCTGTGACGCAATATACATTTATTACAAATAAAAGCTGTGCCCTGGTATTTTATTTTCGTGACCCGGTACTGGTTTGCGACCCACCATTTGGGAATGTTAAAGAAGTTATACCGTAGGTATACGTAGTATACGAATACCGTATATATGAAGGAAATTAAATAATTATTGTGCAATTGGACGTTATTATGAAATACCAGAAGTAATAAATGATCAAGCAATTGCGGTCGGACTAAGCCCATCACAGAAGTGAAAGTTCGGTACCGTAACAATATTATGTCATGACCGCGGTTCTAGAATTTTCGTTATCTTCCCCGAGTACCATTAAGATAAAGTTTTATATAAAAAAATATTATTATCGTTATATATTTTACAAATATTCGTGTGTAATATTATGCTGCAAATTTGCACTAAAAAGACGGTACTTAAATAATATGTACAAAAAATCTGAAAAGTTAATATTAAATATGATGCGTAACTTTCTATTTGAGCATTCGATAGCTTATCGACAAGCTATGATCGATATGATAGTATTACGTTTGAGCAAAAATGTGTAGGTCGCCCTCCGGCCAAGTGGACTGAGTACCTGAAGAAAACGGCGGGTAACCGCTGGATTTAGATGGCTCAGGACCGGTCGAAGTGGCGCAGATTAGGGGAGGCCAGCAGTAGACTTTCAAAGGCTGGATGGATGGATTAGTACTACTGTACAGTATTTGGTATTACATATATACTGTACAGTACCAAAATTACTGCAAACGCTCTGCGTAACTCAATGTTCCAGATTCGCAAATAGATAAAATATGATTTGTTGACGGATTTAGAAAAAAACTTAAAAATAATCTTTTCTCTATATCGTGTATGTCGACAATATTATATTGTCGACATGCACAATGTAGCCGGAGAGACAATATAAATTGTCGACATGCACGATGAAGAGATGGTGTAGAGTCCTACTTTATTTGAAATAGTTATCAATTACCCATTTTTACCCACATTTAGGAAGATTTTACATTATACTTCTAATGCAGTAAAAAATAATAAAGGATTTAAATTTTAGGGATATTGAGAAAAAAATACAGAGGTTACGTGTGATATAAGTTTTATTTCTTTAAGAAATTACAAATGACTAGAATGCAACAACTACATACTAATGTTCTACATTAGCAGCCAACGTACAGTCATTGACAAACGTAATATTTACTTCAATCTTTTTCTATCCACTTGCTTCGAAGTATCTAGAAAAGGCTTAAAGCCCTATATACTAAGATTTTTAACAACATAATGTTGTTTACAAACATCTTGGTAACTTGTCCTGGTGCTTATAATTAGTACTTTGCAGTACTCAACCACATCTTTTTTTCTTTACTTTCATTATTTTTTATTAAATTAAACTAGCAAAGCATGCATTTCACTTGATGGTAAGTGGCCACTGCCGCCCAAGGCAATCTGTTATCAATCCTTGATATGGCAAGATTGGCCACAGATGCATGCTATCCCTGAAAATTAAGTGGAATTGCGTAGAATAATTCCTTTTTTAAACATTTTAATTCCTAGGATTTTGCAAACAGCATTATGATTATCAAAAATCCTTCCATTTTATTAATATGTTGTCGGAATTTTTAACACTTTAAAAACTAACAGTTCTATGTTTAACAACTCTGCATTTAGAGTTGTTAAACATAGAACACAAAATTCTTTTAACAAAATTTTTAGCATTCCTATTTCACAACATCGCATAACATAATTCAAAGACGTTATAAATATAATATAGTTATTTCTAGTATAAATAAATAAGCTTCTATTTAATAAATATATTATAAAAGTTAAGAAACCACTTTTAAATATTTATAAGCCTGGATTTCAATTACAGACTTTTTATTTTGACTAATAAGATTTCTATTTTCAGATCTAATTATATTATACGTAATAATATGTTCTGAAATGTTTTACAACAATATGGCGGCATCTACTACTCTCTCGCCTTTAGTCTATAATTATAAGCCGTTTTTTTATTGAATATATCACATTAGGCAGTTGGCTTTACAAGTGTTTTAAAGCCCTACTCCATTGAAAGACAATCTTTCTACAGCCTTAGGGCATTGCAAGTAGGGATTGCAATCCGGCCTTATTTTCAATCCGGCCGGATCCGGCCGTTTTTTTCTCAATCCGGCCGGATGCGGAGACATTAATCGAACGGTTAAAACAGTGTAAAAAAAGGATCGAATTCTAACGGTAATTATTTTTGTAATGTGAAAAATCTTTGTCAAAATATACAATCACCGGATCCGGTGGTGAATTGGTACCGGATCCGGTTTGTGTAAATTTGTGCCGGATCCGCCGGATTACCGGATCCGGTTTTCCGGATTGCAATCCCTAATTGCAAGGTAGACGCATTAAAATAATATAAGCAAAATATTTTAAAAGTGGTCTTTTTACGCTTTAAATATATTTAACTAAATTTATTTAGTTTATAATATGATTAAGGTAAAATTATATTACATTTTTATAAGCAACATTAAAACTACGGGAATCACAAGAAGGAAAGTCAAACACAAAAAATATATGGATCATATATAATTTTGCATTTAACTTTATGTTTAGCCTAAATAATTAGTTATAATATTTATTGCTAATATTCGATTATTTAAATATCACATTTATGTAACTTTATAATAGATATACGGTAAATATAAGAATAAATAATATACTAATATATCGTTCTTTAGAACTGATTTCCTGATTTTGGTAAAATTATATTTCTATTTGAATATATGGAAATATAATTATCTTTAATCTTGATTACTATATTTTATATTAGAATCCAAAGATATTTCGTTTTAAAGCTAGATAATGTTATGAGTATACGGAGAAAAGTTGAGATATACTAAGAAATAGATTTTAAAGATTCATAGAGTATTTGTAAGCATATAATAAAAAATGTAGTCCTATTTAAACCAACTTTGTTGGTGCATTTTTGAAATATATTTTAAAAAATTACTTCAAACTAACCTACTTATTTAAGCTATGCCTTTAAAACAAGTTTATTACATCTGCATAATAAAATAATTGTTTGTGTTCTGCCATACATTGCAATGCACTGCATACACAATGTACTCAATAGCGAATACGTAAACAATGATTATTTTGAGAAAATGTTATAAACTCGTAATGACAGTATTATTGCCATGTTTACATTAAATTACATTTCTACAAAACGTCAAATATTGCATTGTATTTGCTACAATTAATAGATCAAAATTAAACAATTTTTCTCAACTGCCTTAGTTTATTATTCCTACATAGTGTAAGCCTATAGACACCATAATTTGCATTTGAATGGCAAATAACTGCAAAATTGCAGTTTCAGAAGTGTTTATAGTTAAATTGTATGAAACAACAGATAGCATAGAGTACTATGCTATCTGTTGTTTCATATCTGTGAGTATGCTATTGGAAGTATCCAAACAACAATTGAACTGCATTGTCAATACCATACATACACATCAACTGCAATTTAGCAGTAACTTTATGGTAAAATGCAGAAACTCAGTGTATTTTAAATAATTATTTAAATTTTAATACATTTTTAACACTTGGAACTCATCACTCTTGTACAATATTTCCATTATAGATAATTTTTATAGTCCCTCATTTTGGCTCTATTTCTTATTACCACATCACAACTCATTTCAATTCGACACATTCATAGAATTATTTACACATAATAAGCATAAGCTTAATTTCACAAGAAACGTCCATTTGAACCGTTCCATCACATAGTTCACTTTAAGGAGTCACTCAGTCCAAGTAACGCTGGTCACTCCCACATCACTGTTCTGATCCATCCGAGCTTGGACCCCGCTCGGCGCGCCGTCAATTACTCTGAGTGAGGCCCATTAGAAGGCTCTTATGTTGAACGTAGTCTCCGATCCGTTGGAGAATGGACCGTTGCCGGATCAACATGGCCGCTGCCTGTTCAAACTTGTGTTGGTTCCGTCTGATGTAAGCGTTGGTGTCTATGATCATGCTGTTCAGTTTCTCTGGATTGATTTCATCCATAGCACACTCTTCCATCAGTGGAGGGTTGAATCGGTAGTAGCTGCCCGGTGGAAGCAAGTCGTTTAGAACTAAATGTACTCCTGTAACAAGTAATGTTCTGTTAATATCTTTTAATTTTTGAAGGTGGTAGAACCAGTGTAGTTCGACCGGAGAAGTTCACCGCCACACGTGATTCTAGCGTGAAGCATTTCTTATGTTTCGTTGGAAGGGTGTGGTTGCCGGCACAGTTTATATGAGGCGACCATCATAGTCCTCGGGAGTAGCAACGCATCTTCGATTGACTTCAGATAGAACCAATGTTCCGTATGAAATTGATTACAGATGTCCATGAGCGGCAGTGAGCACTTACCATCAGGTGGACTGCATGCTCGTTTGCTACTTCAGTCAGATCAAAAAAAAAAAATCTTCAATCATAAAACTGGGTCTTAGTTTGAGTGGTCAAATCGGGGCAAGGCAAGGGGCTTAAAAGTATAAGGCTACAGGGCAATAGGGACTTTTACGTCACATTGCAGACAGTTTTTTTTATTACCAATGTATATGGGATGTTTCGTTAAAATATCTGCAACAGCTCGAAAAACTTAATAGGTAAATAGGTGCCATGCCAGACAGTACTTGTTTGATTAATATGCAATTTATCTCTTGTTATATAGAAATTAGAGCAGTGATAGCCTAATGGTTGAAACTTGCCCTCTCAATCGGCAGGTCCGAGGTTCAAATCCAGGCACACACCACTGATTCATGTACGTATTAGAAATTAATTATCACTGCTTTTCGGTGAAGGAAAACATCGTGAGACAACCTACACACCTGAGAGTTCTTTAAAAAAAGTTCTCGGAGGTGTGTGAAATCCACCTATTCGCACTTGGCCATTGCTGTGGACTATGACCTAAAATACTCCCTCATTCTGAGAGAAGACCCGTGCCCAGCAGTGGGACAATAATGGGTTGTACCCCATAAATAGAAATTGTAAGGGCACTGTAATTTTATTAATAGGTAATTTGTTATAGGTACTATTGAATTAAAGACTCTTGTCTGTATTTCTCATGTCTATATCCCAAAAAAAAACATACTTTTAAGAGATAGGTCCGATAACTAAAAACTAATCTTAAAACAGCACAAACCTTCAGTATCAGTAGCCGAGTCGAGTATCTTATTAAACTTGTCCTTCCAACTGGTTCCTGTAGTGTCCTTACTCATCCCTTTGCTCAGGGACTCATAGTCCAAGTGCTTAGTCAACGCCTTGCCGGTACCAACAGATATTATTGTTCCATTCTTGAGTGACTTCTCCCCGAACAACAGCTTCGCTTCGTGAAGACCAACGCCTGTCGGATTGTTGACCATTATGCCGCCATCCTGATGATGAAAAAGGGTGCTTGTAAGTTATCATGTAAAGTCATTAATTAATATTTAGGGAAGCAGTTTAATATTGCTGTAGGTTTCATTGTTTATAACTATATATAGATAATTTTATTTTGTATGTAATTGAAACAAACGATAATGCAAAATGCAAACAGTGATAGACAGTATAGGTGTGGTGCGACGTCAAACTAAGGTATTCTAAAGCACTACTAGTAATGACGTCACGTACAGTAACAGTTACATAGTAAACTACAGTGCAGTACACGTACGCAACGTGCATGACGTGGAGTAGCGTCATCACGAGCCCGTTCGGAGAAAGGTGGTGACGTCACACGCACAGCAGTGAAAACAAACCTCGCAGTGCTATTGATGACGTCACACGCTGTTTACAGCGCAACTGCAGCGCCCTGCTAGTGATGACGTCACACGCCCGGAGCGCACAAGCTGACTTACTGTGCTAATTAGCGATGACGTCACAACCGGAGGTAGCAGCGCACTCGGGCCGTATTGCTAAAAATGACGTCACGCGCACGCAGCCGACGTCGCACTCGCCGCGCGGTGTAGCTGTCACGTCACGCACTAGCAGCTGGCAACGCACTGTCAGCGTAGTGCTAGTTATGACGTCACGCACTAGTTGGCAGTGCACTTGCGGCTTGCTAATAGCTATGACGTCACACCCGCGGCACGCTGCACCTATGACGTCATGCACTAGCAGCTAGCAGCACACTAGCGGCGCGCTGCTAACTATGACGTCACTCGCGACACACAACCTATGACGTCACGCATCCGGTGCAGCAGCCCGTCGTGTCGTTGCTATGACGTCACGCACTAGCAGCTGGCAGCGGACTAGCAGCGCGCTGCTAGCTATGACGTCACACACCTGGTGAAACAGCCCGTCGTGTCGTTACTAACAATCGTCACACACTAGCAGCTAGCCGCACACTCGCGGTGCGCTATGACGTTACACCCGCGACACAACCTATGACGTCACGCACTAGCAGCTGGCAGCGCACTCGTGGCTTGCTACTAGCTGTGACGTCACTAACGCATGCGGCGTGTTGCTAGCTATGACGTCACTCGCGCCCCGCCACCTATGACGTCACGCACCTGGTGCAACAGCCCGTCGTGTCGGAACTCGCTGAAGTACGTCGGCGCGGCGGCGGACGCGCGCACCGCGTGCCACACGCGCGCGCGCGAGCTGCCCGCGAACACGCTGCGCACGCGGAACCCGCACTCTTACTTGCGGAATAGGAGTGGCGCGATAGCAGCGCAACTGCAGCACGCTGCTAGTGATGACGTCACACACCCGGAGCACGCTAACAGACCCACGGTGCATATTATCAATAACGACACACATGCAGCTAACAGTGCTCGTGGCGCGGCGTAGTGATGACGTCACAACCGTAGGTAGCAGCGCACTCGTGCCGCAGTGCTAGCCATGACGTCACACGCGCACGCAGCACGCTGAATCTATGACGTCACGCACCTGGTGCAACAGCCCGTCGTGTCGTTGCTATGACGTCACGCACTAGCAGCTGGCAGCGCACTGGCAGCATAGTGCTAGCTATGACGTCACACCCGCGACACACTATGACGTCACTCACCTGATGCAGCAGCCCGTCGTGTCGGAACTCGCTGAAGTACGTCGGCGCGGCGGCGGACGCGCGCACCGCGTGCCACACGCGCGCGCGCGAGCTGCCCGCGAACACACTGCGCACGCGGAACCCGCACTCGTACGTGCGGAACAGGAAGGGCGCGAGGCGGGAGCCGGAGTTCACTACGCAGGACACTAGCGCCATCTGTGGACAAACGACACAATGTATTGATGTGCGAGTGTCTATGAGTGTGTTGATCTGTGGACAAACGTCACGATGTATTGATGTATGAGTTGTCTATGAGTGTGTTGATCTGTGGACAAACGTCACAATGTATTGATGTGCCAGTGTCTATGTGCGTGTGGTAGTAATGTAAGGAATATTCGCATAGACGTTCGCGTGTGCAAGAAGTGTGCGGATGTTTTGCAAATATTGATTTGCAGTGCTAAAAGGGGTGCCAAATCAGTCCTACTTAAAATCGAACTACAGTTTGTCGACTAAAAAAAAGGTCGCCAAATCTAGATTCTCCGGCCCCCTACACCAAAAAGTAAATAAAACCAACATTCGTCCTAGCGAATGTCGGTAAGGAATATTCGTATTCGCGTACGCGAATGTCCAAATAATAACATTCGCTATATCACTTACGCATATATCTTCATATATGATAATGACAGTAGCCAAAGTGAACACGCGACACTAACTCCATCTGTGCACAGTAATGTCATGGTATATTACAAAGGTTGACGGTATATTAATGTACGACAATACTGTAGCAATGATGTAGCGTCAATATTATACAAACATTATGTGCGATCTGCGATACTAGCGCCACCTATTCACTTGCAGTATGATACATTAACATATGATACTAATGACACCTGACACATTTTATAAAATTTACAAATGAACATGCAGTCCACCTGATGATAAGTGACCACTGCCGTTCGTAGGTATCTGTGATAAGCCCCAGTTAGGAATAAAACCTGAGGTCCACCACAGATGCGTTTCTATCCCCAAAATCTAAGTTAGAACGCTGCAGATAAGTACGTTTCCCTTACCACTCTGCAAATCAGAACACTTAATAGTAGTGCTATTATGGAGAGAGAAAAGATGCAGCAGTAACTCCTTCCAATGCAGCACTTTCCAAGAGTGCGTTCCATTAGACGTTCACAAAGCTCACGCTCACGACCGTAGTATTTCCCGTTCCACTAGCTTGTGAGCGTTACTGAAATAGCCTCTAGTGGAACGAACACTTCGACCCACCTTGTTAGAAGGGTCGTCGTGAGAATCACGTGGGCATAAATCATGACGTCATAAGCGACGCATTCGCTGCGACCACAAAGACCGCGGTCATTTTGTGAAACGACGTCTTGGGCGATTAGTTTCTTTTTTTTTAATTTGACTGAAGTAGAAAACGAGCATGCAGCCCACCTGATGGTAAGGGGTCACTGCCGCCCATGGACATTTGTAATCAACTTCATACAGAACATGGGTTCTATCTGAAGTCAATCACAGATGCGTTGCTACTCTCGAGGACTATGATGGTCGCCTCATGTGTGCTGGTTTTTTGAGCGTCTTCTGGAACGCGCCCCAAATCGAGCCAGAAAACTTTCTGCTTCCTTTTAAAAACCGTTAACCAAGAATCATTCTTACCTTTGGTGTATTATGCCTGTTGCATTGAGTCAACGTGCAGTCTCGGAGGTTATCCTGAAGCATCTTCTCCCACGCATCCGTGTCGTAGTATGAATGTGTCCATACTAGTCTGGATGTACCTGTAATTCAATATTTATATCATTAATATAAATAAAAATAATGAAATAACGTTCCTACTGAAATTCCATAAAAACACACATACATATAAAAAACAATAACTAGATTATTCCTACGGCTCGACCCATTTTATTAAGGTAAAAAGTATCCTTTGAGTTAATCAAGGTTATAAACTATCTTTTGTCAAATATTTATCAAAATCGAATCGGTAGTTTTTATGTGAAAGAGTAACAAACATTTTACATATATTTTTAGTATAGTATTTATTATATTATTTATTTATTTATTTATTTTATCTTTTTGTTCATTAAAAAATCCGAAAATCGACAATTTATGTAGATGGCCTTATTTGAATTTTAGTGACTCACATATTATAATGAAAACTTACCACTAATCAGAGAGGTGTTGCCGAACATTTTCTTCGACAGTGTCAAGTACATCTGGTTCGCAGTTTCCAAATTACCTACGCCGCTTCCTGAATAAAAAAAAAAAAACAAAAATGTACGAGTTTTTTTTAGCAATTTTATATTACACCAAACTGTTAGTGTTTAAACATAGCAGTGCTATGTTGACATAGAGTTCACTGCAATTTAGCGCTACTGTTCGATTCTGTAAGCATTCTTATAGGGTAGCATTTAAACGAGTGACAAAGATAATTAATGTACTACTCGCCTAGTTTTATGTTTTCTTTTTAGTTCCAACCTAACCTAACCCACCGTATATAAAAAAAAGCTGACAGCACTCCTGCATCATCAGGGAAAAGGTATTCAGAGTGGAATTTTTCACTGTATATCCGTTCAAGAACCTAATATTGAAGTTGCCACATCTGTATTTTCAGTCGCCCACTTAGTAATGTAGTCGCACGGATAGAATTTTAATATCTGAAGTGAATCAATCGCACCCCACTTTTTGTGAGCTCGGTCTAGATTTTATTATTAATCAATATTCGTCGTTATTTTAGTAATTTTTCGCCTACTCAAATTCATTCCGCTCAAGTTATTAAAACAGTATGTTATAATCGTTTTTTTCTATTCGATCGTTTTATCCCTTTTCTTATACAAGATCCCGGGACTTTGTTCTCAGGAATAGCAACTTGTAATAAAGTTCAGGGAGAACTCTTATTGTATACAGAGAACTTACATTTTTCACCTAAAAAAAATACCCAAAAATACTCAAAATAATCATTTAAAATCCAATCACTGTTTTTGATTTCCTATTTCGATCATAAAAAAAAATATGCAACAGTTTAAAAAGCAAATCATTTAAAAAGTGTGAACAAAAAAATTAAGTACCAAAAATGATTTTTTAGCGTGATAAAATTCTTGCGTTTCGGTGGAAGGTTCAAGTTGCTGTCTTTTTTTCTGACACGACCATCTATGTCCTCGGTTAACAACGCATCTGGGATTGACTTCGGGTAGCTCCACCGTTCTATATAAAGTTACTTACAAATGTCTATGGGTGATTACCACTTATCGTCAGGTGGACTGCATGCTTGTTAGCTATTTCAATCGAATAAAATATCCCTTGATCCAGGAGTCTGGTTATAAGGAACTGCAAAAAACTTAAATTAAACCTAACAGGTTTAATTTAAGTTTTTTGCAGTGAAATTTAAAAACAAAATTATCATTAATTATTCAAGTATTATTTAAGCAGAATTCATCACTACATAGTATAAAACAGTCGCTTCCCGCTGTCTGTCCCTATGTATGCTTTAAATCTTTAAAACTACGCTACGGATTTTAATGCAGTTTTTTTAATAGAGTGATTCAAGAGAAAGTTTTTATGTATAACACATGTATATTATACTGGAGAAGCACTTATAACTTTAGATTCTTGACTTTTAGGCAGAACGAAGTTTCAACGAAGGGTAAACTAGTATTTTTTATAAATGGCAACTTACTCTGTGTATGACTTAAAATGGTTTTATCTTTCCTATTATTTTTTTTTTATTTCGAGGTTAGAGCACTGATAGCCTAATGGTTGAAACTTAGGTTTAGGTTTAGGTTTAAAGACATTTATTCTCAAAAAGACATATTTGTCACTTACATGAGAACATGGTTCATAGAAAAGATACATAAGTTCGTCGTCACACTGTACATACATTAATGTTAATAATATATAAATGTTTACATAAATCCTATCACGAATATCCACAAACAATAAAATTGTAAATGCAATATTACACAAACGGCAAGCATTTAACGTTTAAGTTAGAATCCTACTATCGATAATGTATTTTGATAGCTCCTTCTTAAATGCATTTAATGAATCTGCATTTTTTATTCGTAAAGGTAATCTATTATAAAATTGTGCTCCTTCATACGTTATCATTGTTTTGCCATATTTTGTGCGAGGCTTGGGTAGAACGAGAAAACTAGCGCGACGCGTGATGCACTTTGTGACTTGGCTCTGTTTTTGGAACGCTATGTTAGTATGGATGTTCCTATTTAATGTATTACGAATAAAAATGCAAATATTATAGAAATAAAGTTTTTTGACTGTCATTAATTTTGTTTCTTCATAAATTTTTTTTGTAGGTGTCAAATGTTTATAATTAAAAATTAATTTGATTATTTTATTTTGTATTATTTGAAGTTCTTTAATTCTTGTTTTTACCGCGCAACCCCATAACTCTATAAGGTAAGATAGGTGTGGCTTTACTAGTGCATTATAAATGTTATAGCAAAAATTTCGTGGTATACACCGCACTATATTACGCAATGACCCAATCAGCGATATTAATTTAGTTTTAATATGCTTTATATGGTTTTTCCATGATATGTGAGTATCCATATATAGACCAAGATATTTTTCGCTTGTTTTTTCTTGCAAAGGGATATTATCTATTTGAAGTGGTGTATACGATGGTATTTGTTTATTTTTCGCCTTGAAAATAGTATAAAAAGTTTTGGAGATATTAATAGTTAGTAGATTCTGCTGAAACCAATTTTGTAAAATATTTAAATCTTCTTGAGCTCTTAAAATTAGATTGTGCATAGATGACCCAAAATAAAACAAACAAGTATCATCTGCGTATAAAGTTATGTGACCATTTAGACCTAGTTCTTGTATATTATTTATATAGGTTAAGAAGAGCAATGGCCCCAAAATTGACCCCTGAGGAATACCGCAAGTTATTGGCAATGAACTACTTTTAAAGCTATCTATTTTAACTATTTGTGATCTTTGTGATAAATATGATTTGAACATTAGTAAAGCTTTGCCAGTGATCCCGAGAACTTCTAGTTTTTGCAAAAGTAGTTCATGGCTTACGGTATCAAAAGCCTTTTTAAGGTCAATAAATATGCCAAGAACTATATTTTTTTTATCGATATTCTGTTTTATTTTAGTAACAAGGTCGATTGTGGCTGTAAGTGTGTTGCTTTTGGGTCTAAAGCCATATTGTTGTTTAGAAATGTAGTTAATTGAATCTAAATAATTTTGTAGTCGTGTATGTAATAATTTTTCGAGAATCTTTGACAGCACTGGCAACACAGAAATGGGCCGATAATTACCAGGATCCGTTTTTGAACCGGACTTATGAACTGGTGTTACCTTAGCGACTTTCAAAGTATCGGGGAAATTACCATCTTCAAATAACCTATTGAAACAGTCAGATAATTTATCGGATATTACGTCTTTCAGGCACTTTATTGTCTTAGTATTAATGCCATCAAGGCCAACACTACAGTTCGAATCAAGGTGTTTAATTATGTTTAAAATTTCTTGTCTAGAACATGGTTTTAAGGATGACATTTGTAAGCTTTGAGCAACATTTAATGACGGTAATGCTTGTTTGCGTTGGTCATGAAATTTTTTGGGTATTTGAGACGCTAAAATTTGACCTATTGATGAAAAATATTTGTTAAAAGTATCGCATATCATATTGGGGTCTGTAATTTCTCTAGAATTGACTATAAGCGTTGGAGGAGCACAATTTTGTTGTATTTTATTTACCGCTAAAGTGTTTACTAATTTCCACATTTTCCTGGGATTCTTAATGTTTTGTGCAAATTTATTATAATAGTATACATCTTTCGTATCTTGAATCAGTTTGGTTACTTCACACCTTTTCTTTTGAAAGGCTGCCTTCAAAATATCATCATTTGGTTTTTTCTTAAACTCACTCCACAAAAAGTTCCTTTCGTTAATTTCAGATATTATGTTTCTATTTATCCAATCATCTTGCGGCCTATTTAGAATTTTAGTTTTAGTTCCTTCGCTGTCCTCTACACAGTTTTTAATCTTTCTTTCTAATATAGTGTAATCATCTGTCACTTCTTGAAATTTATTTTTTTCCACTGAGCTTAACAGTTTAGTGTAATTTATGGTCTTATACTTAAAAGAGATCTTAGGTGGGGGTTTTACTTTCTTAATTTCCAAGTATATTTGCTTGTGGTCTGAGAATGGGGAGTCAATAGTTATCATATGAAAATAGTCATTTTTCAAATTAGTGCTGATGTGGTCCAAAATGGATTTTCTTGTTTCCCCTGCTCTGGTACAAAATTTTTTGCTGACTTTATTAATAATTCTGTGACCGGATTTTTGCAATAGTTGTTTATACTGATTCGTCTTTTTTTCTTTCGATAAAAGATCAATATTAAAGTCACCAAACACAATTGCACGGCGTCGTTGTTCTAGCTGATATTCATATTCTTCTAGAAATTCATTAAAGTCAGTATGTCCTGAGTTGTATACTACTCCTACTTCAAGAGCGAATTTTTCTAGTTTTACCCAAAGGTAGTTGTTTCCTCCAGCACACTTTGACTCGGACTGGCTATGCTTAATGTTGTTGTGAACATATGCCGATACACCGCCTCCTCTAGAGTTTACTCGGTAGTTATAATAGTGTGTGTAATTTGGGAGTTGAAAGCGTTGCGCCTGTGATTCAGTGCGGATCCATGTTTCGGTTAACAGAATAACATGTACGGTATTTGGTATGGTCTGGAGAATGCATTTAAGTTCGTCGAATTTTCCTTCTTTACATATACTGCGGGCGTTAAGATAAAAGAATGAGAAGCGTGTTTTATTTTTTGTAATATTGTTGTAATTATCTAGTATTTCGTAGGTATTAGTGCTTAGAGTTCTATCAGAAGTGTTTATTGCTTGTAGTTTTTTGCGTTTAATTGCACTATTTTCGGTGCTCCGTTTATATATTTAATTGTGAGTCCGTCTTCTCCTTTTTTTTCGCGCAGTTGTAACTCTTCTTGCAAATTTTTAAGAAAGTTTATTTGGTTTGGAGTTTGATCAGAGTACATTCGGATTTCCTTAGAAAGTTTACCTTTATTGCGGAGTAGCTGCTTTGCGGGTCCAACTATATCAAAGCACACCTTGATGCTGCGGTTCTTTCTCGGATCGAACTTGCCAATTCGAAAAATTTTAATTGGATTTGGAATATCTACACTAATTTTAGAAATTATATTTAATACATCGGCTTCATCTTTTGCCATTCTCTCTTCGAGTTTGGTAGAAGTTGGTTCGGGTAATCCCACCAGTATTCTTTTGACGTATATTACGATTATGAAACTCTTGAATTATTTGTTCACCAAAGCATAGTTGATTTTCAGGCTTAACAGGTGTGGTGAAAGTCGATTGTTTCAAATTATTGAGGTCCGTTTCAAGTGATTTTACCCTATTCTCACTTAGTGTAATAGAGTTTTCTAATCGAGCCACGTGACTGTTTGTGTTTTTCTGTTCCGTCTGTAAGCTGGAAGTAGATAATTTAATATCGTTGATCTCTGTGATGACTTTATCTACATTTTGTTGTATAACGTGTATGGTGTGTTCATTAGAAGATTTCATATCAGAAATTTGGTTCTTAATTTCGGTAATACTTTCTTGCATTTTTTGCAAAACTTGCTCATGTGACCCAGTATATTTTTCCAATAATGAGCTTATTCGGGACATCTCCGATCGCATCTCCTTTAGATCGTTCGAACACTCACATTCATGAAGTTCCGGCTTTTTACGTTTTCGATACGTAATTTGCGTATCCATATTAGGATTTCCTATCTTTGACAAATCCGGTTGCGATCCAGCACGCGTAGTCGATGCGCTTGTTGCGGGTAGTAGTGAATTAGTAGGAGGTGACCGTTGGACACTCATTTTTACGTACCTGCTAAATGCAGTGAGTGAGCGAGTAAAAAATAGCAACCGCTTGTTCTCGCGGGGGTGCGCACGGGCAGCGGGCGGGTCTATCTTGCAGTTGCTGTAGGTGCGTAGCGATGTAATTACGATGCACTGTTTACACAATTTTAAGCGTAATTTGCTAGAGGCGTAGTGGTTAAACTTGCCGAGTACTTTTTACTAATTTTTAAATATAAAGTGATACACGTCTGCTTCGTGCGACGAGCGAACGAACAACTTGTCCTCTCGATCGGGAGGTCCGAGGTTCAAACCCAGGCACGCACCACTGATTTATGTGCGTATTAGATATTAATTATCACTGCTTTTCGGTGAAGGAAAACATCGTGAGGAAACCTGCACACCCGAGAGTTGTTAAAAAAAAAAAAAGTTCTCGGAGGTGTGTGAAGTCCACCAACTCGCACTTGGCCAGCGCGGTGGACTATGGCCTAAACCTCTCTCATTCTGAGAGAAGACCTGTGCCCAGCCGTGGGACAATAATGGGTTGATGAGAGATTTCGAGGTTCACGAGTATTATGAATTTAAAATTAGAGATGTGCCGGATCGTTAAAACAATCAATTCTCATTGGGTCAGCTCATAATAATAATAAAGGCAAACTAACCAATAACAGCGGCAATGATAGCACCGGTGCTCACACCGATGATGTAGTCGAACATGTCTTGGACCTGCCTCCCCGTCAGCCTCTCCAAGTGCCTCAGGATCTCTATCGCGATGATGCCTCGGATGCCACCGCCGTCGATCGAGAGAATATTGGGTCCGGGGCCCTTGGTTGGGCCCGTGTAACCCATTAACGCTAGGGCCTGGAAAAATAAATTACTATTTTTAGAGATGCGCCGAATAGTGGCTTCACCACTAATCGAATACCGAATATTATACCTTTTACCGAACCGGATATTCGGTTATTCGGTTTTTCATTTCTTATTAAGAAAAAATTGCGAAAGATTGTTTATAAAAAAAATTTAATGTTGATTGGATGTTCAAAAATAAATGTTGTATAATATAAGAATATAATATGTTTGGAAAAAATGTGAATAATTCGGCCGAATACGAATAGTGAAAATGATGCCGAATAACAACCAATTAATCGACGCATAATTATTTTTAAACAACTTAAAAAAATGTGGGATGTTCACTGTTATCTATGTTACAAGCGATTTTTAAATATCATTTTTAGAAACCTTTATTTAACTTGTAAAAATAGCTATAACGAGCTTCAGTATATTTAAGGAGGAGGCTGCCACTTTATCGACATCATTAATAAACTTCAGACAGGATTCCCATGAGCAGGCCTGACTTGGACAGGTGGTAGAATGTATATGATTTAGGTGTCACCATCGCCGCACTTATTCCTAGCGTGAAGGAATCTCGCGTTCCAGTGGAAAGGTTTGGTTGCCGGCACACTTTTGTATGAGGTAACAATCTTAGTCCTCGGAAGTAGCGACGCGTCTGTAATTGATTTCAAATAGAACTCCATGTTCTGTATGAAGTTTGCAGTGACCACTTACCATCAGGTGGACTGCATGCTCGTTTGCTACTTCAATCTTAAAAAAAAGTCAACCGAAACTCCGGAGGTCTAAGATGGTCGCCTCGTGTGGGCGGGCAACCACACCGTTCCACCAAAACAGCTTCACGCTCAAAATGAGCTGTGTTAATATATCTGTTAATATAATCGCTAATACTATTACTGTGATTTATACCTCGTTTACAATCCCCTTGACGTCCACAGATGCACTTGTATCATCCTTTATTTTATGTTGTACTCGCAGTAAAGCCCTCACTGCACCCTCCTGCACATAAAGGTAATAATCAAAATTAGGTACAAACAGCTGCCTCCCAGGAATAATAACACAACACAAATACGCCAATTTTACAAGAGAGCCAGATAAAAATTAAAGTAAAAAATTACAAGTTCATTAACTATCAATTCAGTTGAGTTAGAGCAACAAGTTTCTCCTAATATAATATAAAAAGTATAAACCTAATAATAATAAGTAACTTAAAATTGATGAATCATGAATTGATTAAACATCATACAGTCAACAGGTAGTACTAGTGTTGTTGGACCAGGGAGGTACCACCGCCACACTTACTACTCTATCGTGAAGCAGCTCTTGCATTTCCGTGAAAGGGTATGGTTACCGGTTTACTTTTATATGAAACTAGCTGACCCGGCGAACTTGGTTCCTCCCCTATATTATGCATATATTACACTTGAAAACCTTCCTCTTGAATCACTCTATTAAAAAAACTGCATTAAAATCCGTTGCGTAGTTTTAAAGATCTAAGCATCCATAGGGACAGACAGCGAGAAGCTACTTTTAGACTATGTAGTGACGGCCATCCTCGGAAGTAGCAACGCAACTTTGATTGACTTCAGATAGAACCTATGTTCTATGAGATGTTGCTTACTCGGGCACGCGGGTACGGCCTTATGGTTCCATGGGCGACTGTGACCATTAGTCAAATACAAAGCAATATACGTTTATTTTATTCTTATTTTTTTTTACCTTAATAGCATAATCTCTGGCTTCAGGATACTGCTTCAAGTGATCAATGAAGTGTTCCGTCCGTTTGTACAGGCACTCTGGTGTTTCAGCTGTGACGATTGCTGATATGACGTACGCTGTCCGGGAATGTATGGAGGTCTGTAATAGAATTTACGAGTTAGATATTAAGTGGGGAGGAATCGAGTCAAATCTCATTCATCATACGATCCTCACGAAAATCGGACGACTTGATATCATTGATTGATTGTTTCTTTTTTTTCGAAGTAACCGTGTATAATTTGCGAGGTTGATTACAGATGTTCATGGGCGGCAGTGACCACTTACCATCAGGTGGACTGCATGCTAGTTTTCTTCTTCAGTAAGAAAAAAATAAAAAGTTTTCATTGCTCTTCAACAAATCTTTTTATCTATCCTTGCATTACGCAGAACATTTGCACAGATAAACATTGTTTATAGAAAGATTATAAAAACATAGATAAGATAGAATTGCCAAAATAAGATACTTTCTATTTGACATTATCATAAACTATTATATCAAAACAATGATAGCCTTATTGTGTCAAATTATTTACTGGGACATTGTGATAAGAATGTTTAGATAGCCGATTGCCATGATGTTAAAAGGTCATTGAATTATCATCAAATAAAGTTGTTCTTAATTCAGTCCAGGTTTATTGTACCATATAACAATAGGACATACAATGCTAATATTTACTTGTAATTTAGAACACCATATTTCTTTGAACATTTTCTATTCGGATAATTTTATACTAAGACACTTCGTCATACATATCCTCCCATTCCATATTCTTATTATACATCAAAAAAAATTGCTTTACATAGGAGCCAAAACCTTGCATTACAAAACGCGTTCTAAACGCTTTCTACACTCATAGCCCCACAGTATGATTTTCTCCTGTGTCGTGGGTGCCATGGACACACACAAGACGTACACACAAACACCCAGACCCATAACAAGAATCTAAACTCATCATTCAGATACCTTGTCTGGCCAGGAATCGAACCCGGGACCCACTGCGTGTCAGACCGGTAACCGCTGCGCCACGCGGGTCGTCAAATTACAAAACTACCCACATTGTGAAATAAGGGGGCGACCATAAATTACGTGAGGTGTTTTTTCGAATTTTTTGTCCCTCGCTTCCCCCCTGGTGAGATTCCGTGATTTTCTTCAATCCGCTCCCCCCGCCCCCAAACTCACGTGAGATATTTCAAAATGTGGGTTGCTTATGTAAAGGAGTTGGATTATTGTAAAAAGAAAAAAATAAATTGACACCCCCTAAGTATTATGATCATACCAAGGAGACATTAGCATGCATGCAAAATATTGTATTTAATTTAAAGCTTAGATAAGTTCTCATTATGAGTGAATGGAATTTCTTATGTGATAAAGTTCTTAAAAAAAAAATTGTGTACCCACTGTTGATCCATTTAGAGAGGGGAGGAGGAACCTCTCTTCTTTGGAGAAACAACTAAGCCACAGTCTAAGACTAAAGTGTGGATTGAAAATACCTTGAAATTATTTTTAAATACCACTCATACACATAAGCAAGAATAGCATTAATTTATTTCTAATTTGTACATATAACAGAAATTAAAGTTCCACATGCCTGTGCCTAATTTAATATTTTTTTTAGGGGACTTAATAGAAATTCCTTTTTTTTTTCTTACTCTACCACCAGATTGGAATAAAACATTAACTGGGGACATGAGAGGTTGTAGTTCTTACTACATGACTATCACTATGTTTATACTACTAAAAAAATCATACCTTAGTGACAATAGGTCTATTTGACTTCCAGCTAGGCTCCGATATTTTGCCAAAGTGCAAATCAGTCTTCAACTTGATACCCTGCCAGAGACTCTCAAATGTGATTTCCTTTGCTTCTGAACCAACTGTCAATCCACCTTGCGCGATTTTATCATCCCCTTTATCAATTTTCTCTGCCTTTTCTTTGTTTTCAACCTTTCTTTCCACCTTGGTGTTAGCTTCCTCAACTGTTGTTGCTTTCAATGTGTGCTCAGGTGTATTTGGTCCAGAAACTTTGGCTGGTTTGACTCCTTGGGTTAACTTAGCAGATACAGCCTTCTCAAACTTTTTGATGAGGTCTGAAATAAATGAATTCTTTTATTCTAGAGCCATTGTAAATGTATGAAATACTTCATATATTAAAAAATGTGTATTAACTTTAAACGGAAATGTGTTCTTAAAACATCTTGTTAATTTTAATGAATGCTTCAGCCAATATATTAAATTTCAAATATCTACTAACAAATTTGTATTTGTCAAAGATATTAACAGAGGTGTATTATTCTTTAACTATATTCCTATTTCTGATATTTTTTTTTATGTTAATTACATATTTGTTAAACAAAACATGATTTATACAGAGATTTTCATTGCGAACTTTTTCAAACTGCTTATGTTTATTCAAAGGCCCCTTCCTGACCAGAATCATACACATCACAAGGGCAATAAACAGGAGATCCTTTGCCAGGATTACTTACTACATTGTATAAAACAAAGTTGCTTCTCGCTGTCTGTCCTTATGTATACTTAGATCTTTAAAACTATGCTATGGATTTAAATGCAGTTTTTTTAATAGATAGAGTGATTCAAGAGGAAGGTTTGTATGTATACATACAATACATGTATAAAATAGTAGAGAAACATTGATAATTTTAGATTTTTGACTTATAGGCAGAACAAAGTTCGCTGGGTACTACTTAGTTTAATATATTTTGAATATTACAACTTGTAAAATAACATTAAGTTCATTAACTACGCATATTCATTCTCATTGCCAATTATTTCCTATTGCATAATTACTAATAGTGGATATTTATAAATACATATTGTTGTCATTACTCTTGCCAAATAGTTCACCTGCTGACGTAAAATTATTAGGTAAATCATGATATATTATGTACTTTTAGAGTATCAATTTATTTGTACACTTATTCCATGTGTGTTTATTTTTAAATGATTAATTCCTTCTGTCTGAGTTTACTTGTCCATTAATATTGTTATAATGTATTTGTTTATTGCAAAAGTAGCAATCAAACATGCAGTCAACTTGGTGGTAAGTGACAACAGCTGCCTATGGACATCTATAATGAACCCCAGACAGAATTGAGTATTATCTGTGTTCAGTCACAGATGCATCCAAAGACTAAGTTGGAAAGCCCCATATAAGTTACTCCTCATCTCACCACTATCTTTAAACCAGAACAACAACACTATATTGTTGTAAGAATAGATAAATCATGAATCTTTAAGAGTATCAATCTATTTGTAAACTTCATTCACATGTGTTTATTTTTGAATGATTAATTCCTGTAGTCTGATTTCTCGTGTCTATCCTCATGGATATAATTTATTTGTTTATTGCACAAGTAGCAATCAAGCATGCAGCCAGCTTGATGGTAAGTAACAACAGCTTCCTAATTCCTGTAAAGAACTGCAGATTGAATATTATCTGTGTTCAGTCACAGATGCATTTGAATATTAAGCTGCAAAACTCTTTATAACTGTCTCTCTTGAAAAACTTCCTTTAAACCAAAACACGGTAGCACTACACTTACGTAAGACAGAAATATGTGTTGCTGTGGTGTCTCTAAAGCAGCACTACAAAGATATCTAAACAACAATTCTCATACTTAAGTACCTTAAAAAAATCTAAGCACCAATTTGAGCAAGCTATACACAAAACACAGGAAATATATTTTTTTTTATTATTTCGATTTGATAAAATAATACATCAATGCTAAGTATGTTTATGTTATACAAATAAAACAATGCCTCTATACAATTTAACTAACATAAAAATCAAGAGAAGGCCAGAATGCTGATAACTTAATTATTCTTTACTACTTCCTATTATTTATCTTAAAGTAGCACATGGGTGTTAGCTTTAAGGAGAGTATACAACAGTTGCAGTGAATAAATACTACCTATGTAATAGTGGTATGGGTGTTAGGGTATAAGTTGTTAGGGTAGGGTCCATAATAAATAGAATCGACTCTGAAGAATAAAGACAAAGAAACAATGAGTTTCTTTATTTGAAAAAGTTTTCTTTTCTCACCCTAAGCTATGGGACAGTCCAGAACCCTCACACACCCTTACATAAACCATGCCTTATGATAACAACGTAAACAGATAATTTTAATCAATGGAAAATTCAAATTACTTAACATTAATGTATTAAGTTTAATAATAATTAATAATCAAAATTTCATTTAATTTAAAATGTAAAGTAAAAATATATAAAAATACTTACTTTCCCATTGTTCCGGAGTAGCAGGCTTAATCTTCTGGACCAACTTCTCAACTTCTGCGTTCAAATTAGAAATTGAGAGATAATGGCGAATTACTCGCCACTGGCCGCCAAAAGACGACATTTTGATATTAAAATCCTTTCACAACACAATACTTTTATGTTATTTAAAACCACCAATATCAAGTTATATGACAATAACACTAAATAAAATTAATTGAGTTCCAGTCACGTACGCAGATTCTATTCAATATTATTAGGTGTTCACTTTACGAAGAATAGTTTTAAGTCTCGCAGATAAAAGCTTGAAGGTAACAGTAACACATGTAATCTGTCCTTGCTTCGAATATACTAATATTTTAGTTTAGTCTCTCGGCAAATAAATAAAACTATTCGCAACAATAAAAATAGATCAATGACAGATCACTCCACTGACGTAAAATCGTCCGATCAATGCTGCCAACCGAAGCAAATCATAACAAACAAATCTGCTGTTCACTATTTTCGCAATGATAAGAAAAATCTTTAGTTGTATCGTACTGATTCACTTAAGAGTTGATTTCATACTGAAGGGGCGATAAAACGACTGCATGTTAAATAGCACTTGACAAACATGTTTTGTTTGTTACGCGAATAGATTACTGCAAGCCACACCTCTCGCTTGGCTCAATGGTGTGGCGTGGTAGTAAATAAACATCGTATGATCATGTCTTGAAACCGCTCCAAGTGTTTCAACGAACCCGGTGATACACAGTATGAGCTGTTGTTTTTATAATTTTATGAATTCCTAACTTTCAAGTAATTCCTTAAATATTTCAACATTTCGTGCTGATTGTAATTGATCATAATAATGTACACAATTAAGTACTTACCTACTATTAAGAGGTCAAACTGTATTTCTGTTTTTTTTTTTAAACGCTTTCTACACTCATAGCCCCACAGTTTTTTTCCTGTGTCGTGGGTGCCATGGACACACAAGACGAATACACAAACACCAGAACATGAATCTAAACTCATCATTCAGATACCTGTCTGGCCGGGAATCGAACCCGGGACCCACAGCGTGTCAGACCGGTATGGTAACCGCTACGCCACGCGGGTCGTCAATTCATCAACTCTCTCATTTCTGTTAATATTACAGTTTTAACATCGGTAGTCGCTTAGAAACGTTTTGGTAGAAATAATTATAGCAAAGTAAATCCTCATTAGAGACCAGATTTTTGATAATCAACCTGCGCTAAATGTGTCTAACTTGGCGAATCATTTACAATACATCAATACTACAGATCTACTGGCGCCTATTGCATATTGCCTTCATTTGGTCAAATTAAAGACACATTTCAATTATATGTTAACATATAGATCATTAAATAGTTACATAGAATGCTTAGGTATTAAATTAGTTTTGATATATATTTTTAAGCAACAAACAAAAATATAATTTCATATAATACGATAATTACACATAGGTACTAGTATAATTTCATAATAATATGGTGATTATACTATTGTTGTAGTATCTTGTTTATTCATGTTAATTAAATTATCTACAAAACATTTGCATTTGTCATGTACTTAATTACTTATTATGTCTACACAACAAGTACGACTTAAGATCAATTGAAACGTCTGAATGTTTTCCTAACAATAAAGTAATCGCTCAAGATCAATCCAAGGATCGTTGGGTAAGTATGCAAAAAAGAAAAACAAACAAGGAGTCCTCAATTCTCTTTATTTATTTAATATCCATACTTCCATATTTTCCTTACTAATTACTTACTTTACTTACTATTACTTACTAATATTATAAATTTGAAAGTGTGTTTGTTTGTTCCTCTTTTACGTCGCCACATAGCTATTTTATGATATCGTATATATGTTGGGAGATAGGTAGTAGGAAAGAGAGTGACGTAGGCTACTTTTTACCGCACTCTTTCATTCCCATGAGAATATGGATGTTTTGTTAGTTGATACATATTTAGTTCCAGACGTTGTTATTAGATGGCCTTAGTAAAATTAATTTGCAAGTTCTGAATCACACTATCAAAAATGCTAATGTTAATTCCCTTTGAACATGCGGGCGAAGCCGCGGGTAAGAGCTAGTACGTACAGTCGTACATACTTCTCAGTTCACCGATTTTCAATATCCTGTAATTACGTAGTAGTATCTAGTAATTTTACTTTTATCGTGAAATATTAAATATAACGAAATGAAATGTAGAAATAGATGAAATGATACACTAACCGCAAAACAGCAAAAACATAGCATCGTTGACGTGATTAGATAATAATAAAATAGAAACAGAGTACAAACAGTTTGATTGAGGCTTAAAAGTGAGTTACGTGATTATTTACGTCAAGAGAATGCACGAAGCGTGATTGTGTAATGGGTAGTTGGTATAAACATCGGTGACTGATAATCATATTACGGTCTAAAACTAACGCTCTTTGTGAGAAAAAACGCTTTTTTGTGACGGGAAGGAAACCTATAAAAGATACACCAAAGCCTTGGGAGAGACTGAGTTTATACGGAATTTTTACCCACTAAAACCTCCTCGGTGGCCTTCCTCTGCGCTAGCAGGGGACCCCGGGATTTTCATCGGAATGCACCGGTGCCCCCTAGCACGGCGCCCCTTACGGGCCCATCTCTTGGGGATTGTGACTATCCTCTACACCTTCCGGTGTACGACAACATGCAGCTACACATGCCGTCGTCCGTCTTTAAGTTGTTGGCTAGGCGCTTAGAGCTGCCGCTCCAGCCCCCCGCAACCCCAGAAGCGCCCTTTCAGTCGCCTCTTACGACAGGCAGGGGATACCGTAGCCGTATTCTACTCCCCGACTACAGGGGGCTGCTATTGAAGAGCCTAGGAAAGTTTAAAAGTTTACACCGGGTTTAATAGGACTATCGTGCAATTATAGAGGACTTTACAGAATTATTCAGTACCACAGCCATTGCCAGGTCTTTGTACTATGTATCTCAAAGTTTAGCTTTAGAATAACTTGCGTGAAATAAAACCCCTATAACGTAGTTTTCAGATTGATACGTATATTTGAACATTACTCTGCGAGTCTGCGCACTACTTTCTCCGCCGCATAAATTCATGTTTGTTTATTCTTACCAAAAACAACATTTGCGACATACGATAAAAGAGAGCTGCGCATATGAAGCAAATGACTTTAGTATTATTCATAATATTTGTGTTTAATAATATTATTGTACTCTTGGCACAGACCAGATCGATTAATATTATCGGCGTAGGTGCAAAATATTTAGATGAAAGTGGTCGCTCACGTGGAAAGTTCAGGTCAACAAGCATAGGTTACAATACTTACAATAACAAATTTAAAAACGAAAATCAGGGGTTAAAAATATACTAAGCGGAGAAACTACATTTTCTTTACGTTTATGTCAAAATTACTGAACTTTAATTGTGTCCTTTTAATACAGAATACAGGAAGAGATATTTTTAAAAACGTGCGTCTTCTTTGGTAAGGCATAAGAAAAATGGTTCACGTGGGTAGAAAAAAAGTATTTTTTAATAAGAACTCTGACAAAAATAAAATATGCAATACTTGCGCTATATTGTTAGGTGAGTAATTGTTATTCTGCATGCCGTTAATATCATTTATAAGAATATAATTAGATATTTGAAAAAAAAAAACACTTAAATGCTTTAAAACTATCATTTTGCAAATACATACTACATCTTACATTACGATAGCAGATATCTGTGAAAAAAATTGTTTAATGATTTTAAATTAATTTTCGATCGAGAGTACGGAGCAACTTATCAAAGTATCTAATAATACTTATGCAATACTTTCAAAACTATAAAATCAATTTATAATAAAATTGACGTAACTGTAAGTCAAGGTAAAAGTAAGTTCCTCATTATTACGCAGATATACACATGTGTCATAAATTTTATTAAAGCTATAAATAAATTATATTAAACTTTATTACAAGTTATCAATGCTATTTAATAACACTAGTTACATAACGATAAGAACCACGTTGTTGGCATATTTGCAAATTTTATGCGCAAAATATAACGTTTCAAGGTCTCTGTAATCGTGAAGAAAAACATGTTTCGCTATTTACCGAGTATCGTGTATCTCTATTGATTTACATTCTAATAACGATTTATAATCCAGTTTTATGACTTATACAAGGAAAAGGAATAAAAAGATAAATGTTGTACTACTAAATGTACACACATGTTATTATTTTTGTACAGAAATTGATTCGATTTCTATATTTTACTGTACCGTTTGATTTTGCGCGCCATTTTTTGTTATATTGGCAGCATTGTAGCAATCACCGTTCATTTATCCACGAATTCGCGATACGAATTAGCACAATGTTATGCATTGATGCAAAGAAGTAAATGAAAAACCATTTAAATAAACAATTGCGTATATTTCCATCAGAATGTAACATAATAACAAACTTTTTACGCGTAGCAAAACGTTAATACATATTACGTAGCGAAACCTACATTTAGAAGTATTTATTCCACTAAACTACTTACATTTCTTACAGAACAAGATTTATATATGAAACAAAGTGTATTTTGATATTATAGTTATATACAGCTACATACACAATCATAGAAAATGTATAAAAGTATAATTTTAGCTCAGATCAATAAAATTAGCTATTTATTACGAAATTTATTGATCATTACTTAGTATTGGCATTTGGTGCTTATCTATGTTTAAACCACGATACATTTCATGAAATACATATTTTATTGCATTCATACATACATGTATGTGCTTTAGCTAAACTAAGCATATACCTACACCTTTAAATGTTTTAATGAAGTTTGGTTTTGAATCTACAAAATGCCTACGTCCTTCTCAATACAACCGGTTTTGTCCAAACATACGGTAAACCATATTTACAAGCTGGTACAACCTTGGACGTACCATCACACCTACTTCTAGCGTGAAGCAGTTCTTGCGTTTCGATGGAAAGGTGTGGTTGCCGGCACACTTTTATATGAGGCGACCATCTGAGTTATCAGGAGTAGCAACGCAACTGTTATTGACTTCAGATAGAACCAGCTATATGTGAATTTTCTTATAAATTTCTATGGGCGGTAGTGACCACTTACAATTGGGTGGAATTAATGAATGCTACTTCAATGTAATAACTGTATAAATATACTAATATCCTAAACTACAGTAAATTAGCATCTATCACACCTTTCACCGATGTACAATATTAAGGCATTTACGGCGAAAAACTACTTTTACTATAAAAGCTAATTTGCAATAACACTACACTGTTATACATTATATTCACATCATTTTGATCGATTTGAAGTGACAAGAGCTAACAATGGAATCAGATAATATAAAAATCAACACTAAATTAGTATGTAATAAAAATTAAAGCTCGAGAATTCTAATGATCATTAACAATTTCAACATATTTAACACTTTGAATGCCAGTCTTTTGGAGAAAAAAAAATCGTAAGCGTTTTGCATTAATAGGTAACCGAAGGCAAACTGAATATATTTTCTAATGATGTACCCTTAAGGGATAAGTCATTAGACAACTATATAAACGTATATATATGACGTGGCGGCATCCACGATGATCAGAAAGCCAGAAGGGACTTCTTATAGACAGGAGGTATATTTGAATCTTTCAAATCCTCCTGCAGGCCGTAATGTGGAGTACCGTAATGAGGAATACCTTCCGCTTCCAAGGCGTTAAAATACGACACAAAATATACATAATATATTCGGTACGTTCACCGAATACAATAACAGAAATCCCCCTATAACGCTAGATTTATTCCACGTTATAGGAAAGCACATTGTAGAAGTATTCTTGTTCGAACCTCGTATGAAGCCCCTATACATGTTATGTTTTGATTTACCTTTAACTTTTTTTCGTGAAAATCAAATTAAGAACATTTTTAATCTCTGTAATTGACTTAAATGAAATCTGTGTTTTATAAAAAGTTTTTTACTTCTAAATAATAATAAAAAATAGCTTAATATTGAACACTTGAACAAAACATTTCGTGGCCCTCATGTTTAATTACGGCAATATAATCGACAGTATAGATAAAATATCCCAGAAAAGTTTTTATGAAATGAAGTTTTGTGCTTTTGTCCTTTAAATAAAAAGCAATTTTCGTCCATTAGTCTACATTAGTTAACTGTCTATTTTTTACTTTTTTGTATTAAGTTACACATAACCATTTCACTACACATACAATCAAGTAAAACCTTAATATAATTAATACATCTAAAATCTATTGTCACTATACATTGATGCTTATAATATGTAGGCACTAATATATATTATGTCTAAGTCTAATCAATATATTACTCGCTTTCTAATCAATCCATATTAACATAAGTTTCTTAGCATATTTCTGTTTAAAAGCGCCGTCTCATAAAATTATTGCATAACTGCACAATTCAAAATTTAATAATTTTAAGCTAAATATAATTCTTCCTTAAAGGGCTTGTAATTGAAAATTTCGTGCTATAACTACAACATTAAAAGGCCAGTAGACATACTGGCCTTTTAATGTTGTAGCAAAATAGTTAATTTATTTTATAATTGAAGGTGGTAGAACCAGAGTAGTTCGACCGCGGAAGTACCACCGTCACACCTATTTCTAGCGTGAAGCATTTCTTGCGTTTCGATAGAAGGGTGTGGTTGCCGGCACACTCTTACATGAGGCGACCATCATAGTCCTCGGGAGTAACAACGCATCTGTGTTTGACTTCAGATAGAACCCATGTTCTGTATGAAGTTGATTACAGATGTCCATGAGTGGCAGTGACCACTTACCATCAGGTGGACTGCATGCTCGTTTGCTACTTCAGTCAAATAAAAAAAAACCTTAACTTCATCCAATACCCTTCTTTAATTTTTACTTAACTCTCCCGTAAAAATTGCCATTTTGACCTGTGTTGTTATTCAATACAAAAAAGCAATATACTAATCATCACTATAATTTATAATTTTATATTTCGCCTTGTATAAAAGGAGCATATTCTAGAAAATCGCCTAAAAATGCAGATAAAATAATCATGCTCGCCATACAAAAGTTACATACACATATTAAGTCTTCTTTATATCTACAGACAATGATCGTATTAGACGGGTAAGAATGACCGAATATTTTCCTTCACTACATAGTATAAAACAAAATTGGTTCCCGTTGTCTGTCCGTATGTATTCTTAAATCTTTAAAAATACGCTACAAATTTCAATGCAGTTTCTTTTAATAGATGGGGTAATTCAACACAACAGTGAAGGAACACTGATAATTTTCGAATTTTGACTTTTAGGCCGAACGAAGTTCGCCGGGTCAGGTAGTTTTACATAAGATTGAAGTAGCAAACGAGCATGCAATCAAATTGGTAAGTGGTCTTTGCCGCCCATGGACATCTGTAATCAACTACATACAGAACATGGGTTCCATCTGAAGTCAAACACAGATGCGTTGCTACTCCCGTGGTCGCATCATACAAGTGTGCCGATAACCACACCGTGTGTGCTTGGGATTCGAATTCGAACCTTCGATGGAGAAGCCGAGTTTTAACCATAAGGCTAATATAGCTACCGTGCGTATGAGACATGTAAATAATTGTATAGAAAATTAACAAGTTGTCTGCCACGCCCTGTGTCTGACACGTTCAATGTCTGTTAATATAAATGAGCCTTTACAGTACACACAGATAAATTAAGTCATTTTGTTCCGCTCTGTGAAATCTAGCCATTAATTACACGTTCCATTTTGTCGTCTGAAAAGAAAGTTTGTCCAAGTAACAAATAGAACAACATAACATTTTTTAAATATCGTCTAAATGCTAGATGGAAATATTTAAAACCACACAAAATACAAAAAATAATGAGAATAACAATATTTAATGTCATAGTAAATTTAAGTAAACTTTTAAATAACACCAAAGTTTGCAGTTAAACATTCAACATACTATAATTTGTAAAGAACATTAATTCTGCGATATTCAAATCATAAAACAGAACTCCTTAACAAATAATTAATAGATATAATAGTTCCTACATCAAATTCAATAATAAAACATAACAATAAAAAAACGCTTTCTACACTCATAGCCCCCACAGTAGGATTTTCTCCTGTGTCGTGGGTGCCATGGACACACACAAAGACGAATACACAAACACCCAGACCCAGAACATGAATCTAAACTCATCATTCAGATACCTGTCTGTCCGGGAATCGAACCCGGGACCCACTGCGTGTCAGGTCGGTATGTTACCGCTGCGCCACGCGGGTCGTCAACAACAATGAAATTAAGATTACAATTTAGTGTCATAATTTTTAATCATTTCGAAGTTATCTCATTTACTGCATCAATAAATTAAAAGTTATTCTACCCATTACCATAAGTTAAATTCGATTACATTCAGTCATTCATTCATGTGTACTTAAAATGCACTTATGCAGAGCTTATGCATATGCTGTGCTTGCATGCAGAAATGCAGAGTTTATTTTCATACAAATAGGCAATTTTAGGTTAAGATTATGTCGACAATAATGCCTTTATACATATATTGTTATTCTTAACAGAAAAAAAATAGTGTAATGAAAGAGTTTGCATGTAGAAATGCATAGTTAATTTAAATGCAAGTTATGATTATTTCGTAAATAATGCAATATTATATTTCTAACAGAAATATATGACGTGGTGTAATTATTTTTTTATGTATTAACATATTAAAATTAATTACTAAAGCAGTCTATATCAGCTTACTTTTTATCTTTACTATGTTATTCCCGTAGCTAGGCCGCTTCGGTAACGTCTATTATATGAGTATCCTATGTTTCAGGACACACTCCAGGGTTACCAAGTCTCAAAAATGTATTCCCCTAAAGTCTTCATTAAAATCCCCTAAAATCCCCCATAATGAATTATGAATTGGAATTCTTCGTGGCAACCTGACCTGATGACGAAAAAAAAAGGTCTTCGGGTGCATGATCGTATAGCCTGGCGGGAGATTTCCCCGTATACCCTTAAAAATATTACACCCCTAAAAATCCCCATCCTTCTTATTTATCCCCTAAATTTGGGGGAAAAACCCCTAAGTTGGGAACCCTGACACACTCTAAGAGATAGCGCGCTGTGGTGATTTTTATCACCGTGACTGTTGCGTCACTGTCACCATGTACATTGCCCATAGAGTGCGTTCCATTAGACGTTCACACAGTTCACGCTCACGACCGCAATTTTCCCGTTCCACTAGCTTGTGAGCGTTACTGACATAATCTGTAGTGGAACGATCACTTCGACCCACCTTATTAGATAGGTCGACGTCAGCTTCGCGTGGGCGTAAGTCATGACGTCTTGTGGAACGTTTTGGGCTTTGTGAGCGTCTTCTGGAACGCACCCGAGGTCATGAACTATGTTGTGCCAATTCCGACCGGTAGTTTTTGCGTGAAAGAGATAAATGTACATCATTATAAATTTTCGCATTTATAATATTAATAGAAATAAGATTAAATCGGCGCATTTTTTATCCATTTAATATTGTTGCATTAGGTTTTTTTGACTTGTCAAAGTCATATTATTAAAAGTTATTCATACTATCATATCATGTTCATATCATACTTCATACTAATATTATAAAGGGGAAAGTTTGTGAGTGTGTATGTTTGTTACTTCTTCACGTCTAAACGGCTGGAGCGATTTTAATAAAATTTGGTAGGGAGTTAGCTGACACTCTGGATTAACATATATGCTACTTTTTTGTGGGAAAATATCTCATTCTCAAGGGACAATCGATACATCATTTTTTTTAACGCGGGCGAAGCTGCGGGTTTCAGCTAGTTACAAATAAAATGAAGTCAACGCATTTTATCCATTCGTTTAGTATTGTTTTTAATGTGTTTAACTTGAAAGTGCCAATAGTCAGCCAACGTACTTAGTCCGTGTTTCGTATTTTTTTGAAGTTATACTCCTTTTGACGCGTTAGGCAAAAATCTAGTAAATTTTTACGATGCGCGTGCACCATCACGAAAATCCGACACCCATAAGCTATTATTTTAGTTTTTTTTCATTTTTACAAACCTAGAATAAGGCAAAAGATAAAATTAAAAAAAAAACTTGTCACACCCAAGAAGTATAACTTCTAACGCGTGTACAGTACACACACTTTTTTTTAGTATTATTAGTATGTTCGCATCTAACTAGCAAGCGTACTACAATAATCAGGCAGCGTGCTAAGGCCGTGTCTCCCCGCCACCCGCACGTTGGTCGCGGCCACCGCCGGGTTGACGTGCGCGTTGTGAAGCTCTGACACTTGGGTGGAAATCTGACACTTGGGTAGAACTCTGACACTTGGGTGGATAATAGTCAGCCTACGTACTTAGTCTATGTTTTGCCAATTTGATTTTTGAAGTAATACATCTATTGGCGCGTTAGGGAAAAATGAGAGTGAACTTTTTTACGACACGCGCGCACATTGTCGCGAAAAACCGATACCCTGAAGTTAGCTATAGTTAAAATTTTAGTTTTATAATGCGTGCGCACCGTCACGAAATACCAACCCCCCGAAACTTTAATCAACATTTTAGTTTTTTCCATTGTTAGTGTCATTTTTTTACAAACGTAGAATAAGACGAAAAATAAAATTTTAAAAAATGTCTTGTTACGCCATAGAAGTATAACTTCTAACGCGTGTAAGAAGTATAACTTCTAACGGGTGTACAGTACACACATGCTTTTCTTTCATTTAGTATAATTATTAGTATGTTCGCATTTTTTCTACAAACCTAAAATAAGGCAAAAGATAAAATTAAAAAAAAAACCTTGTCACGCCAAAGAAGTATAACTTCTAACGCGTGTACAATTAACACATACTTTTCTTTAATATTATTAGTATGTTCGCATCTAACTAGCAAGCGTACTACAATAATCAGCGAGCGTGCTAAGGCCGTGTCTCCCCGCAACCCGCACGTTGGTCGCGGCCACCGCCGGGTTGACGTGCGCGTTATGTAGCTCTGACACTTGGGTAGAACTCTGACACTTCGGTGGAGCTCTGACACTTGAGTGGATAATAGTTAGCCAACGTATTTAGTCTGTATTTTGTCAATTTGATATTTGAAGTTATACTTCTTTTGACGCGTTAGGGAAAATATAGTAAACTTTTACGACGCACGCGTACATCGTCACGAAAAACCGACACCCAGAAGAGAGCTATAGTTAACATTTTAGTTTTAGGATGCGTGCGCACCGTCACGAAATACCGACTCCCGGAAGCTATAGCCAACATTTTAGTTTTTCTATTGTTAGTGTCATTTTTTTCTACAACTTCATATTTCTACACTTTCATTTAGTATTATTATTAGTATGTTCGCATCTAACTAGCAAGTGTACTACAATAATCAGCGAGCGTGCTAAGGCCGTGTCTCCCCGCCACCCGCACGTTGTTCGCGGCCACCGCCGGGTTGACGTGTGCGTTATGTAGCTCTGACACTTGGGTGGAGCAGGCCGCCGCCGGGTCCCCAGACGTCGTCAGGGAACCGAACCTGGGATGGGAGAAAAAATATAATGTAGGTTGGTCTAAATGATACTGTAACTAAGTAGTATAAAATATAATGTAGGTGGGTCTAAATGTAACTAAGTACTAGTAACATTTTTCTCTTATTTCTTTTTCCTTAGCAATATTTTTACACACTGTCTTCAGTCTTAATTAATTAATTATTATTCCTCTTCCGTTCTTCCTACCTACCATAGGTAATTAACATAGACATTTTTTTCTTTTAGCAAGATATTGAAATCAAACATTCTACTTATAACAAACATAATATATATACACAGTATATAATATATTAACAGGTATTACCATTGTTAGGTGGTAGGAGTATAGTTCGATCGGGAAGGTACCACCGTTACACCTATTTCTAGCACGAAGCAGTTCTTCCGTTCTGGTAGATAAGTGTGGTTGCCGGGTCACTCGCATATGAGACGACCATCTTAACAATTCATACAAGCTCAATCTTAGTAAATTGATGCCGAATAGGTGTTTTATATGAGGCCAATGTTCGATGCGTTGCTACTCTTGAACACTAACATCGCTTTATATGAGAGTAAACCGAAACCTAATTGTAACTTAAAAGATCAACATTTTCTTAAATAGTCAAATTTCTTTTTCTTATCTAATCTAATTCCATTTAATATTAAAAGATATCGAAAGCGTTCTCAAGTACCAAAAACGTTTCATATTGCCCTAAACTGTGCATTTCCTTCCCAGGGTTAGTACCAAAAGAAATTATATAATTTTAAGTGTCTACATATTTACCAAAATTAAAATGATATAATACGACCAAATTGCAAAGCAAGTGTCTTACTAGGACTTTTGTCGTAACGATTTTGTAATCAGAAATGTAACGTAACGAGGTCATTAATCACTAGATTTTACTCTTCACATTTTTCTCATTATGGGCCCTTATATGTTCAAATCGATTCTTAAGATCGATATAGGGGACGTCTTACCCTCCAGGACACTCATATGCTAAGGTAATGTAAACATAAGGGCGGTGGGTAGGGAATTTCGGGCCTTCGAGGGGTACCCTCTTTACCCGTGCAATTCTCTAGGCGATCGAATACCTCCCCTCCTTAACATTTACACATTATAATACAATGTTAATAAAAACATTGTAATATTATGTACAAAAATGTAAAAGATATTTACCATCCCCACTGTTTAGTGAGTTGTTGATTCTTAAGGTGTAAAGTCCAAAAACGCTATTATATTTACCAAAATTCATTCCCAGGATGTGCGTTCCCGTCCCACGGATACGTCAACACCAACAGCTTCCCCTCATGTTCCCCCTGTAACTTGGCAGAAGGCTCCCGTTTCTCCAGCTGTACGTTTATGCCACCTGAAAGTTTCATATTACAATCAGTCAAATTGTTAAATCATTAAAACAAAATACTGTTTAAAACCAATTGATTTCCTTTTGTTTCAATCGATTGTTTTAGGTACTCGTTTTTTTTACAAATATACATACGCCTCTTTACAAGAACAACGTATTATCTTGAAAACTACATTTTTTATTGCAGGCCAATTGTTGAGTTACGCAAAATAAATTCCTTAAAATGAATGGACTTACACAGGCCTAATACGATCATTATAAATATTACCTCATGACCTAACGGCAAATTTAAGAAAAAACTTGATAATTATGAAATTTAACAAAAGGTCAATTTGTACTTGCCACGTTGTTGTTGTAAAGAGGCAACATTATAAATAATAAATAGTTATGTGCCGGAAACCCGTATCTATGTCCTCTGATATCCGAGAAAGCATAAAATCTTCATCCGTATTTTTATCCGTAATTTTTTATGTGTAAAAAAAAATTGTAACTACAATTATACATACATATTAGTATGCGTATTCGAGAATTTATTACTTTAACGATCCGGCACATCTCTAAATTCATAATACACGTGAACCTCGAAATAAAAAATAATAGAAAAGATAAAACCATAAAGCACATTTTAAGTCATAGACACAGAGTAAGTTGCCATTTATAAAAAAATATTTCACAATGATATAACTTAATATTTACAAAATTTCATTTTTTATTTCTGTACCCTTACAGGAGATATTGTTTTATTAAAATTTGTATGAAACGTTGCGGGAACATTTTTGGGAAAAACGTTCATTTCCAAATTAAATCAATACTATAATACAGTAAGTTAATATTTAAAAAGCTTGTCCAAGAGCATTATCTGAACACTGTCATTGTTTCATAAACATTTTTTATTTAACTTTTATATAATATGTATTGTTTTTTGTGTATTATATGCACGTAAAATATATATTTTATGACATAATATGTATATGATGTATTTATAACATATTAAATATCTTTATTCTTTGTGTTTAAAGCACCTGTCGCAAATTTTCCAGCCAGCCAGGGTTGACTGGCAGAGAATGCCATCAGGCATTAAGTTGGCCCATTAAAGGTGCAATAAATTTATAAATAAATAAATACTGACAAAGTATTTGAGAAACAAACATAAAAATACAATGTAATTTTAAGTTAAATTTAAAATTAAAAATGTATTGAAGTTAAAAATTATTTCAAAGTATATAATTCTAAAGAATGTTTTTAAATGGTTCATAAGCTGTATGATGTAATTGCCATGAAAATAGTGCATAGTAAATACCTCTAGGATGTCTTTTACTTTCGAAGAATATCTTCTTTTCTGATTTCTTTTGTTGATTTGTAAATAATGCTGAAAAAAAAACATTAATATGAGGTTTCGCATATTTTTTTTCTAAAACCAAGAAAAAGAACTAAGATAATAAATCATTAAAAATATAGAAAAAAAAACAATAGTTTAATATAAAATCTACTTTAAGTCCTAGCAATGCCATACAATCATTATAAAAAATACTCCGATCTACATATCGTCGCTTAAGTTCTAACACCGCGTAACTCAAAAAATGCCCATTTTGAGTTAATGAATAATAAACATGTTACATTTTTATAAAAAAATGTTATTTTAATATGAGTAAAATAATATTTTAAACGCAATACATTATTTGGTAGTTGTAGAATTAAAAAATAACTATTTGAGACAGTTTATTTGCTCTCCGGAAAAGTTGCTAATTTTGAGATCCGCGGTGATAGAACTTAAGCGACGATGTGTGTTATTATAATTAACTTAAACGGCTTGACCGATTTTAATTATTTTTTTGTACTTATCAGGTCAACTTACCATTTTTTCAACTATGATTGCTAAAAGCATGTATTTATTAATACGAAAACACAACTAAATATAATTTTAAATAATAATATGTAATATTATTACTTTAATACGTAATATTCGAAATTATATTGTCTTAATTTAAAATATTTACATATATTTTTCTGGCCTTAGTCAAATTAGATGACTTGAGTCCAAATTAGATCACCAGAAAATTTTCATATAGACAACTCACCCGAAATACTTTTACTTGTATCAATGTATGCGAAATTTATATCAGACACATGATTCAAGAGATCCTTTTTCAAAAACGCTCGTATTCGCTCCAAAAAGCTAAGAATATATACATCGTTCTGATGTGAGGATATTCGCCATACACCCAAACCTGAAAACAAATAGAAAAGATCTTTAGCTTATTGAAATAGCCAACGAGCAAGTAGTCCACCTGATGGTAAGTGGTCACTGCCGCCCGGCGACATGTTATCAACTTCATACAGAACATGGATTCCATCTGAAGTCAATCACAGATGCGTTGCTACTCCCGAGGACTATGATGGTCGCCTCATGTGAAATCTGTAAGCAACTTCATATAGAACATGGGTTCCATCTGAAGTCAATCACAGATGCGTTGCTACTCCCGAGGACTATGATGGTCGCCTCATGTGAAATCTGTAAGCAACTTCATATAGAACATGGGTTCCATCTGAAGTCAATCACAGATGCGTTGCTACTCCCGAGGACTATGATGGTCGCCTCATGTGAAATCTGTAAGCAACTTCATATAGAACATGGGTTCCATCTGAAGTCAACAGATGCGTTGCTACTCCCGAGGACTGTGATGGTCGCCTCATGTGAAAGTGTGCCGGCAACCACACCCTTCTATCTCGCGCAAGAAATGCTTCACGCTAGAAATAGGTGTGGCGGTGGTACTTCCCCGGTCGAACTACACTGGTTCTACCACCTGGTAATCATACTGGAAAATATCCATTTCTCGAAGCAATTCAGGTCATTTTAGACTCCATATAACTTCGTTGTGAATAAAGTTAGAAGCCTGAATTGTCAGTGCCCACCAGACATTGTATAAACACGGTATATTTCAAATTTCATTCAATTTCAAGCAGTAGTTTAAGAATTATATCGAGTCGTTGTATCGAACATGCAAAAGATATGGAATAAGCTTCCTCCTAAGGTATTCCTGGAGTGCTATGACATGGGACTCTTCAAGAAAGGTGCAAAAAGAGCTCTCATTCAAAGCTGGCGATGCATTAGCGACTCCTCTGGTGTTGCAAATGTCCATAGGCGACGGTAACCACTCTCCATCAGGTGGCCCGTCTGCCTTATCGTTAGGTACAAATATAAAAAAAGAAGTCAAAGTCGTAATTTTGTCAGTCACTCACTGACCAATGATCAAAAATGTAAGGCACTTTTAACAGACATAGAAGCATCAAATCTATATTTATAATAACATACTTATATAAAATATATTTCCAAAATAACTATCAGGGGGTTAGAATATATTGCTTGAGATCTTACCACATCCAACAATATTAAGAAATGCGTCCTTTCCCCTCTCCTTAGCCCTCGCTTCCGCCTCCAACAGTGTAGTCTCAACTATTATCGTTAATCTCTTGTAGTACACCTCATTATCAAATATTTCATTTTCATGTTTATTGATGAGCTTCACGTATCTGTCCGTGTATCTCTTCTCTTCACTCTTGTCTTGGATGTCTACGTATGACGTCAGCTCTTCATGGGTGTAGCTGTGGACCTGAAATGTTTAAGATTATATGCATTAAAATTATGATTTATTTATAATTAGATGTACCCTTCCCGCGTTTCTACGCAATCACAAAAAATACACCAGAAACCTTTGCGAGCTCATGAATGACAATTTTGCTAAAGATCATCACGTGATCAAATAAATATTTTACGGTTCTATAGAGGACATACAGACAAACATTCATTTTTATATATAACTAGCTGTAACCTACGCGCGTTGTTACGCCATCATAAAAAAATACACCAGAAACCTTTGCAAGCTCATGAATAACAAGTTTGCTAAAGATGGTCACATGATCAAATGAATAGTTTACGATTCTATAGAGGACATACAGACAAATATTTATTGAAGTGAAACTTCTATATCGGGGTTGTTGAAGTGAAACTTAAGTGAAACTTCTTTATCGGGGTTGGAAAAAAATTTAGTGTGACATTTTTTCGTTACGCGCCATCTTTTTCTGTTACGCGCCATCTTTTTTTTCCGTTACGCGCCATCTTTTTCTTATCCCCACGTGTGATATTAGATAGATTATTATAGATTAGATTATTAGAGAAAGTTTAATAAAAGCCTTTTATTAAACTTTATCTAATTTAACTTTATTTAACCAATTTCTGTAAAGTTGCATATAGTAAATTATTTTTTGAAAAATAACGTCATAAAGAAGTTTCACTTCTTACGATTGTACGCTAGTACACGCACACATTTTTTTTATAAAGAAGAAGACTAGCTTATTCCCGCAGCTTTGCCCGCTTTGGTCATACCACGACGCTGAGTATAGTATGCGTTAATCTCAGTCAGTGTTTTACAACCTCATTAATGATACTCATAACTACTTGCCAACCCCTAACCTAGATTAATATAGAGTGCGTTCCATAAGACGTTCACAAAGTTCACGCTCACAACCGCAGTTTTTCCCGTTCCACTAACTTGTAAGCGTTACTGACATAATCTCTAGTGAAACGATCACTTCGACCCACCTTATTAAATGGGTCGTCGTGAGCTTCGCGTGGGTTTAAGATATGACGTCACTCATGACGTATTCGCCGCGACCACAACAACCGCGGACGTCTTGTGGAACGACGTTTTGGGCGTTTTGGGCTTTGTGAGCGTTTTAGCGTCTTCTGGAACGCGCCCATAGAATATTCATTACCAACGACCAAAGCTGGCAGAGCCGTGAGAGTATTAGAACCTATACTCGGGGCAAATTCGATATGGAATGTTTAATAACGAAGCGTTGTCTAGCAACCACTGACAGGCAGGGGAATTCAACTGTTTGTTGTTTTATCAGCCGCCTTTTACCTATTATTAAATTTTACCTGAAACTTATTATAGGTTGCAAATCCCTTCATGGAATTAAGGTTTTAACATCATTAGTTATACAATACAATACAATTTAGTTTGACTAGTTTTAACTTATTATTTTGCAGTTGGTTGTTATTAGTTAATCTCATCTCATCAACCCTTTATTGGCCCACTGCTGGGCACGGGTCTTCTCTCAGAATGAGAAAAAGTTGATTAACTTGATTAATGATTAGTTATTTAACTCTGTTTAATTAAATTACTTTGCGAAAATTTAATGCATACTTTTGTTGAACATAAAATGCATTTGTGTACAAATTCGTGCAAGTTGGTGATAACCCTACATAGGTTTTTTATGGTTTGTTTACATTTATCCAGTTCTAATTTGCCCCGAGTATAGTATACCCATTATTAGGAATCTATTTAGTGACATTCAGTTTAGAAAAACCCACCTGATAAAACTCAGACCAAATTTGCCTCCACATGTGTCTGGCAGACTGATTATTCCTCACATACGTGGTTTTCAACACGTTCAAACAAGTCGTGGGGGTTACCTCTTCCCCGTAACCGTTCTCTAGACAATTCTGCTGTTCGGTAATAACAATGTCTTCGTAGTCCATTCGTCCTCTGCGTTTGAACCTTGGACCAACGAGACCTGAAAAGCATAAAATAAAAAAAATGTGTACGTGTACTAGCGTACACTCGTAAGAAGTGAAACTTCTTTATGACGTTATTTTTCAAAAAATAATTTACTATATGCAACTTTACAGAAATTGGTTAAATAAAGTTAAATTAGATAAAGTTTAATAAAAGGCTTTTATTAAACTTTATCTAATAATCTAATCTATAATAATCTATCTAATATCACGTGTGGTAGGGATAAGAAAAAGATGGCGCGTAACGGAAAAAAAGATGGCGCGTAACGAAAAAATGTTACACTAATTTTTTTTCCAATCCAATAAAGAAGTTTCACTTCAAAAACTACTGAACCGATTTTAAAAATTCCTTAAATTTTCTGATAACATTTGGACATATCCCTTTGATGTGCAGTAAAAAATAAAACAAAACGGTAAAGCACACTTCAGTAATCAAGTACAGTAACGACTGCTTATAACATATTTTGTTAAGGACTAGATGTGACAAAATTGCTATCTTTTTGTGTCACTTCTAGTAAATACGTATATTTTTGAGTTACTTTAGGCCATGAAGAGACCTATTTCTAGCGTGAAGCATTTTCTTTGCGTTTCGATGGAAGGGTGTGGTTGCTGGCACACTTTTATATGAAGCGACATCATAGTCCTCGGGAGTAGCAACGCATCTCTGATCGACTTCAGAAAGAACCCTTATTCTATTTGAAGTTGATAACAGATGTCTATGGGCGGCAGTGACCACTTACCATCAGGTGAACCGCATGCTCATTTGCTACTTCAATCAGATAAAAAACAGAAAAGACAAGACACTTCTAGAAGTGTCAATTCTAGTAGACATATTGTTTTAATGGCAATTTTTTTTAAGTGAAACTTCTTTATCGGGGTTGGAAAAAAATTTAGTGTAACATTTTTTTGTTATGCGCCGTCTTTTTCTGTTACGCGCCATTTTTTTTTCGTTACGCGCCATCTTTTTTTTCCGTTACGCGCCATCTTTTTCTTATCCCTACCACGCGTGATATTAGATAGATTATTATAGATTAGATTATTAGATAAAGCTTAATAAAGGCCTTTTATTAAACTTTATCTAATTTAACTTTATTTAACCAATTTCTGTAAAGTTGCACATAGTAAATTATTTTTTGAAAAATAACGTCATAAAGAAGTTTCACTTCTTACGAGTGTACGCTAGTACACGCACACATTTTTTTTTCGTAATTCTTTCGATCTTAACTTACCTATTATCACAGCGTCCTCCTCAGCCACATCCTCTTTTACCACACCAGCATTCAGCCTCGTCCCATCATTGATGCACTCCGTATGACCACTCACGTACACCATCGCAGACAGCTTCATCTCATCGTAGCTCAGACAGTTCTCGAGTAGCAGCGGAGCTTTCTGCTGGAGTGTACCCACTGATTCCCAGCCGTCTTCACTGGAAATGGAATTTAATATGTGGATTACGTTTTTTAGAGCAAATAGTAGTTTTAAATGAATTATAAACTATAGCCACTTATGAAACCATTTCTATGTTTAAAAGACGAGGCAAAGAGCACTATTTATCACTTTCATGATATCATATTGTATGTATATATTCATATGTATGTATTTGTATATATATTATATATATTGTATATTTATATTATATATTTATATCATATTTTAACTATAAATATTAATCTCCAGTTGTGCACATCTAATTTGCCTTACAAATGCACATTCCGATCCCAGGGTTGCTGAAAGAAATTTCATCTTGAAATAAGTAGTCCTTTGTACTTAAGTTTATAATGTCTGGTTTTTATGTATTGTTTGTGTATAAAAATTATAAAATAAAATAAATAAAATAAACAATTTTTAAATACATATTATTTTTACAAAAATCTGCTAAAAGGAATGTTCACGCCAGGCCGATGGCAATATTTTTTCTATTCACTGCTGGATTTATTTTTGTAATATTGAAGTAGCAAATGAGCTGCATGCTCATGTCCACGTGATGGTAAGTGGTCACTACCGCCCGGCGACATCTGTAAGCAACTTCATATGAAATACTGCCTGGTGTATGGTCAGATGGACAACAGTATCTTGTTTTTTTTTTATTATTTGTAATATTACAACTCCAGGGACTGTTCGTCCGTGCCTTTTGTAGGTTCTTATGTATACAAGTATTTTTTTCTTAGCTCCACTAATTTTCCCGCCCTCACCATCGCCGATACACTGGTCGTGGCGACCAAGTGTGACTGCGGTGTTGATGGCGGGGTAAGTAAGTGTACATACATATCTAGGCTTAATAGGACCAACTTTTTTTTTACCTTTAACAGTATCTTGTTAATAAAGCCCATTTTTATTGTTTTAGTAGAGGACAGTAAATTGGAAGGATACAACCCATTATTGTCCCACCGCTGGGCACGGGTCTTCTCCACAGAACGAGAGAGTTTTAGGCCTCCGCGCTGGCCAAGTGCGAATTGGTGGACTTCTAACACCTCCGAGAACTTTTTTTTAAAGAACTCTCGGGTGTGTAGAAAAGTAGTGATAATTAATTTTGCCTGGGTTTGAACCTCGAACCCCCGATTGAGAGGGCAAGTATCAACCATTAGGTTTTCACTCCTCTAACATTGGACTCAAACAATAATATTTTTTATAAATTATGCCTAACACATATTTGCCAGGGCCCACACAAGATATTCAATTCATTTACGTGGATTACATTGATGCCATATGTTAATAACGTATGCGTTTAACCTTTTTTGTTTTTGTTGAATAAAATTATGTATAATGGCGCCATCTATTGTCATATTGAGTGGTGACATTGTTCAAAAATTTTCCAGAAAAAATTTTGCCGTTTGTTTTGATCTCGAATGCGACTTAGCCGTCTTTGCGCAATACGCCCTCTGGAGCCTCCTCAAATTCTCCATCCTAACTCCCTATCGCTAACACCATAAATTAAAAATCATTTTACCACAATAAAAAATATGTTACCAGGTTAAAACATTACATCAATATGCAACTGATATAAAGTGAAACATACCCTGTTTCTCCCGATAACAACATGTATTTGTCTCTGGAACCCAGGAAGGCGACCGCGCGTTTCTGCAGTATTCTATCTATAAGCTCTGTGACTGTCATATCCTTGTAGAAGATTTTCTCGATTTGCGATCCAAATTCCCTGAAATAATTAACATATCACATAGTATAAAACAAAGTCGCTTCTCGCGGTCTGTCTCTGTATGTTTACGTCTTTAAAACTACGCTACGGATTTTAATGCAGTTTTTTTTAACAAAGTGATTCAAGAGGAAGGTTTTTAAGTTAAATAAATGCATAATATAGTAGAGGAACACTGATAATTTTAGGTTTTCGAATTTTAGACGGAACGAAGGTCGCCGGATTAACTAGTTTTATAATATAGAAGAAGCAGGTGGCAGTTGGTAGAACCAGAGTAATTAAATTAGACAGTACCAACACATCTGTGATTGATTTTAATTGAATATCTTTTTTATGTTTACAGATGTCCATGGAGGGCAGTGTCCACTTAGCATTATTACTTCTATGAGATTAAAAAAGCTAATGATTGCAGTGTATCAGTTAAATGGCTACTACTGTCCATGTAATCTGTTGTTAATTCCAGGTAGGATCAGAGTAGCAGATGATATTAGCCACAGTATACAGCCACATATGTTGTCACTCTTGAGCATTAAGATAGCTCAGATATCAGAAAAGCCACATGCAGGAGCACATTCAAGACGCTTTTACGGGAACATTATCTACAACTGTCATGAGTCTATCAACATTTCAATCCTTATTTTATTTACTGTATTCTGTATTATATGTATATTCTATATTGTTATAATTATATGTTACTTATCATAAAATTATTTGTTTATATAAGTATATATTAATATTTTGTGTATATATTTAATTTAAGCAATATTTATTATTTCAATAATTGATAATTTGTTTACTTTTATATACCTACCACAGATTATCGCTGTCGCCCAGGGTTGACTGGCAGAGAATGCCATTAGGCATTAAGTTCACCCTTGTAACCCTTAGATTAAGGTGTTTCAAAACTTTAAATAAATAAATAAATAGCTGTCTCATATATAAGTCATCCTTTCTTTACAATATTCCATCAATTTGCATAAATATAGTGTTATCTATGGAGTGAGAACACACTTGTTCTGACATTTATAAATACTTAAATCTGATTTAGAAAATAGGATCACTATTTTCTATTTATCATCAAACTAGCTGAACCCCGCAGCTTCGTCCGTGTTAAAAAATCGATGTATCGATTGTCCCGTGGGACTAAGATATTTTCGCCCAGTAAAAAGTAGTCTATATGTTAATCCAGAGTGTCAGCTAACTCCAGCTGTAAAACGATCCAGCTGTTTAGACGTGAAGAAGTAACAAACATACACACTCACAAACTTTCGCCTTTATAATATTAGTGTACTTAAATCTGATTTTTGATAAGTAGAATTATCATCAAATAGGAAGACCTCTTTGTCGACAAATTTAAGTCATTTTTTCACCAACCACCACTGTCCGACGACCCTTTTACAAATCTATAGCCATGTTCATATCTGATATAATATAACTAGTTTATAATTATTAAATAACATTACCTTTTGTATATTAAGAAATGTGTCATCAAAAGAAGTACTCTTTCGTGTATAAGAGGGTATGTGGATACAATATTTCGTTTCAGCTTCTCTATTGGTCTTCTTAATTTTAATTGTTCTAATCTGAAATTGAATTAATAAGTGTTAAATAAGATCGATTTTATCCTGCCAAATCGACACATAGCGGCATATTGAGAGATTAAAGCACATCCACATTTTTAAACAAGTAAGATAACCTGCAACGGGTTCAGGGTTTGATCCCCTGCCAGACAGGTACCTAAATGGATCGTTCAACTGGGTCTGTAATTCTGTGTATGGGTCTCTTCTCAAAGTAAGAACCTATCAGAACTTTGTTATTATTACATAACTATCATTACTTTGGCATGTAACAGCAACAATTTACTTGTCTGTGTTTGAGAGTATCCCTTTGTGTAATTTTTTTGCTAAGCTTTACAGCCCAAAGAACTTGATTATAACAATGAGGAGTTATTGGACTCAGCTCAATTTCCATGTGACATATATTTAAAATTCATTAACCAAAATTGAACAACTAAAATTAAATATAGTTAAAAACTAAAAATGCCAAACAAACCTGACAGTTTCAATGGGAAATGGAACAGCGAAATTGTTGCTTTTCTTGATAATTTCATCAACATCGTCTGAAAGTTGAACTGTGGGCAAGTCTATGCATTGTTTCAGCAGCTCATTTGTCTCCTTGCTCATGCTTGGAAAACACCAATCTGGCTTACACCTAAAACACAAATTGCAACATTATGATAAACTAGCTCTTACCCGCGGCTTCGCCCGCAAACGGTCAAAGGGATTAGCATTTGATAGTGTGATTCAGAACTTGCAAATGAATTTTACTAACGCCATCTATTAACAACGTCTGGAACTACTAAATATGTATCAACTAACAAAACATCGATATTCTCATGGGAATGAGAGAGCGCGGTAAAAAGTACGCCTACGCCACTCTCCGCCCTCTTAACTATCTCCCAGCATATAAACCATATCATGTAATAGCTATGTCGTAATGTGAAAGAGGAACAAACTAACACTTTCACATTCATAATATTAGTATGAATAGTATGGATAATCGTATCGTTTAACATTACTATTTAGTAGATTAATCCCTTGGCTTTGCTTACTTCGATTATGTCTACCAGGGTAATGAATATCCTGTTTTAATCTTGGGCTTAACTGTGTGTGCCAAATTTCAGCATACCGACCATTAGTTTTTGCATGAAACACACATACATCTTCACAAACTTTTGGTATTTATAATGTTAATCTATACTAATATTACTAAAATTATAAAGAGGAAAACGTTGTCTTTTTTTATGTTTGTTATGAATTAACTTAAAATCTACTGGACCGATTTTAACAATTCTTTCGCTACTAGAATGCTACATTATCCCGAATTTAGTATAGGCTATTTTTTACTAGAGAAACTAACAGATCTTTGCTAAAACTTTAGTAACGTGAACCAAGGTGTACAAAAATTTGTTTAAAAATTTCTTTCGTCGGATACGCTGCGGTAACTATTGATGATATTACCAAAAAATGTTTACAATAATAACGAACACATCAATATCTACAAAAACTTTCGCGATACTCTATGTCCAACTATTGTAATTTAGTCACTATAACCACTTTTTACATTTTAAAAGTTAGTACAAAAGCTGATCAAACTCAGACCATGATAACCATATCTTCGTTTTTATTCCTAATCAAATAAATTGTTTCACATTCAAAACCATTTTAATACCTACAAATAATTTCTTGAATTACACAAATCGAACATTCCATTCAAAAGATATTATGAATTTAGGAAAAGTGTATCCCACACAAAGCAACCATAGCGTTTACGGGATCACATCTAAGTAGAATTTTCTAAAAAAATATTTTTAAATCGCATTTATGTAGTTATTTGAGTGTATTCTCTGAAAATTTCAATCATATTTATCAAACTGTTTTAAAATTAAAAGCATATTCGTAAGTTACAAACCTGGCAGAACTTAGACCAAAAATAGCCCCTGTTTTTCTGAATTGCTTATACGTTTTGAGGACCTTCTTTAAAGTGTTTGTATTTTTTGGATAGATCATTAAAAAGGTTAGCTTTATAGGTGGGATTTATATTTTTTTTAATAGCTCACAATTAATAAGAAAATTTTGTCAGATCTATCAGGGCATTAGCTGCCACATAGTTATTTCTTATGGGCAATCAATTAATATTTTTAGTTAATAGTTTTGTCTCTTGAAATGCTTGAAATACAAGGGTACAAGAGCAGCAACAGTATCTACGAAATTACATGTATTTCAAGTCTAGACAAGACGACGACCCGCGTGGCGGAGCGGTTACCATACCGGTCTGACACGCAGTGTCATTGTCCCGGATTGTTCTGTTCTGGGTCTGAGTGTTTGTATATTCGTCTTTGTGTGTGTCCATGGCACCCACGACACAGCAGAAAATCCTACTGTGGGGCTATGAGTGTAGAAAGCGTTTTAAGATTTTAAGACTAATTAGTATTCAGATTGACCGAAATACCAAAGAAATAAAATGGTTAAGTTTAAAAATTGCTATTCTGTCATTATACTCAAACTTTGTATGATATTATTATATGTGCATTGACTTTACATTCACAATTCGGACTTCGTCAATAATTGTATGATATGATATTTTTGGAGGTCACGGGGCTTTTTATTAAAATGTTGGAAAAGTGCATCAGGCTGACAGTAGTATTTGTATATATTTTCCTATAGCTATTAATAGCTACAGGGGAAAATAACAATATAAACAATGATTATAATTGGTACTTAACAAATAACAGCAACCTGAGATCATAAAAAGATCAAAAAACGCAAACATAACATAAAGACAATGTCTATTGCAGACGCGGATTGTGTAATGATATCTGACTCAAGAGTGCAAAGGAGCACGCGCGAGGAAATAATATAGGCACCAACAGTTGGATAAATGAGAAGCTATTGATGTCCTTAGATGTATTGTAAATGTAGTAAATGCGTTGATCTTATCTACATCAACTCATTGGTTCCGTTACATCAAGAAGATGTGTACTAAGTACCCATGCCTTTCGACATTTCATACATATTTTAAGATGAAAATCATACGCAGACGTATTTTAGAGCTTGCAACTGGGGAGGTATACCCTGAGTTCGTTATTGAGGCTTTTATATCCTCTTAGCTTTACATACTATAGCCGTGTCACTGGTATAGAGAGGGAGTGGAATATTCGGGTTTCGAGGGTCTCATCTTTGCCTTGACAGATTCTTAGGACCTTAACACTCCCTGGTACCTTAAATATTGCCGTACAGCGTTAATTTTAATTAAAATATTACTATCTTGATAGGCAATTGAACAATAAACATCATTTAAAGTAAATAAAAACATAAATTCTTTAAAGTTACACTTACTTCCTAAATAAAGCATAAATGTAGAGCAAATAAGGGATTGTAAAAAATAACATTAAACATCATAATAAAAACTAAGTTAATTTTGAATATCAAAAGCAAATTATGTAACGAAAGTTATAAAAAGTAAGGATTGTTCAATCCAAATACAATACAAATAACAATAAATATTTAAGGTGGTAGAACCAGTATAGTTCGACCGGGGAAGTACCACCGCCACACCTATTTCTAGCATGAAGCAGTTCTTGCGTTTCGATAGAAGGGTGTGGTTGCCGGCACACTTTCACATGAGGCGACCATCATAGTCCTCAGGAGTAGCGACGCATCTGTGATTGACTTCAGATGGATCCCATGTTCTGTATGAAGTTGATTACAGATGTCCATGGGCAGCAGTGACCACTTACCATCAGGTGGACTGCATGCTCGTTTACTACTTCAGTCAAATAAAAAAAAAAAACAATACAGTGCTTTTTAAAGAAGACTTGTGTAGAGGGCAGAGATGGGCATAACTAGTTACATAAGTAATGTAATTTTTTTTTTTTTTTGTTTAATGGCTTAGGCATTTATACGCTCAGCCAAAGACAAGTTAAAACGGGGAAACGTAAGGATTTAAAAATAATAATCGGATGGAATTTGGAAAAGGGAAGATCAGGAAAGTAATTAGGGTATAACATAAACATAAATGTACTACTTACAAATAAAACATAAAATAGGTTTTAAATTTTTATATCATTTTTCATAATAAATAATGAAAGGATTTTATATATATCAGGATCAAGGGAAGAAAGTAAATATGATATACAGAGAGGAAATGATACATTTTTATGAGCAAGTAAATTTAGGTAGAGGGCGGATCGATCGTACAAAGGACAAGAAAAAAATATATGGTTTAGGTCATGAGTTCCATTTTGGCAATCGCATTCAGAAGTTTCAACAATTCCCAATTTAAAAAGATGATTTTTAGTACACGTGTGTCCCAAGCGCATTCGTATTATCATCGATGTAGCACGTTTATCAAGCCTTAGTTTGTAAAACCAAGGCTTAATAGGGATTGTTGGTTGTATCAGGGAGAAATATTTACCTTTCTTTTGTGAACTTAATGACCAGTAATTATTCCAAGAATCAAATAAATATTTTTTGGAGAGGGATGTAAGATCTTGCGGGTAATTTTTATAAGGAAAAATATCACCACATTCCACTGCATCATTTGCTAATTTATGTGCTTTTTCATTTCCCGTAATACCGCAGTGACTTGGTAACCAAGCAAAAACTACATTTAATTCATTTGTGAGACATTCTTAAAGTTGAGTCTTAATATCAAAGATTATTGTTAATTGAGATTTAAGCCGAAATGGGAATTTAGAAATAGCCTGAAGGGCACTCTGAGAATCAGTAAATACTAAAGTCTTTTTAAGTTTCATTATTAATATGTATTCAACTGCTTTAAAAATGCCATACAATTCACCTGTAAATACAGAAGTCTCGGGTGGAAGTTTAATTTTTTGAACAATATTGTATTGTGAATGGTATAACCCTACACCGACGCAATCGGTTGTCGAATGCTTAGATGCATCGCAGTAAAGATTATGCCAACCTTGCCAATTTTCATTTATAATTGAGTTAAATTTGATATTACAGTTAACATCATATTTTGAAATGGAAAAAATATTAATTTTAGGATATAATAATAGAGATTCATAACTGTTGTTAAATAGTGGTAGTGAGGGGCTAACAGAAGTAGGAGCTTCAATAAGATTAAACTTTTCAAAACTTTTAAGTAAACAAGGTGGAGATTTATAAGTCCAATAAGAAGATTTCTTTAAACTAAATAATTGTGAGATTTTTGTAAGAACTGGGTGATCATAAATTTGTAGGCATCGAGTATAAAATCTATCTGACAAGTATTGACGTCTTATATGAAGAGGTGGATCTCCACATTCAATTTGTAACGCATTGATCGGACTAGATTTCATTGCACCTGATATAATCCTCAGAGCTTTTGCTTGCAAGCTATCTAACTTCTTTAACGCAGCGGCGCTACAAGGTTCTAATAAGAAAGATCCATAATCAATAACACTTCTTATCAAAGCGTTATACACAAGTTTCATTGTATACGGATGGGCGCCCCACCACACACCTGACAGGCATTTTAAGATATTAAGATTTTTTTCACATTTACTAGTAATATATTGACAATGTGGTAAACCAGAAAGCTTTGAATCCAAGATGAAACCTAAAAATTTTGCCTCATTTTTAACAGGAATCAAATCATTTTTGTATTTAACGTTTATATTTGGAGGATTTCTCATTCTGGTAAATAGAACTATAGTGCTTTTGATAACGGATATTTCTAAGCCATTCCTGTTTAGCCATTCTTTGAGTAGAATAAGAGAGGATGATATATTTTGGCAAGTTGTATGTACAGATGAACTGATAGAATAAAGTAATAAATCATCAGCGTATTGGAGAATTCTTACAGAATTGTTAAGTGATTTATCTAAATCATACGTATAAATATTATATAAGATCGGACTAAGAACCGACCCTTGCGGAAGTCCTCTCCATACCGTTCGCGTAATTGTTCGATCTTCTACATTTAAATTGATTTCTCTTTCAGATAACATATTAATGACAAAATTAACGAGCATGATAGGTATATTTAATTTAAGCATCTTAAGTCTTAATATTGGGATAAGGACATTATCATATGCAGAACTTATATCCAAAAAAGCTGACAATACATTATCATTATTAGAAAAGGCAAGACGTATATCCGTTACTAAGATACTTATATTATCAAGAGTACCTTTTCCTCTCCTAAATCCATATTGACTATCAGCTAAAAGATTGTTACTTTCGACAAACCATTCTAGTCTATTTTTAATTAAATGTTCAGCTACTTTTGCTATAGTAGAAGAAAGAGCAATAGGACGATATGATGAAACTTCTAAAGGTGATTTATCAGGTTTTAAAATAGGTAAAATAATTTGAGATTTCCATGAAGAAGGTATATTCCCACTAATCATAACAGTATTAATAAGTTTTAAATAATATTCAGTAAAACCACTGCAGTTATTTACAAGGAATGAGTATGGAATGCCATCAGCACCTGGTGCGGAGTCTTTAAGGTGATTAAGCACAGCTATCAGTTCAGACATCGTAAATGGGGAGTTTAGTCCTTTGTAATTATTGTAATTTAAAATAGAAAGTGGAATTATGTTATCTTCTGGAACCCAAGCAGGGGCTAGTTTGTCCATGAACTTATGAGCAACAGTTAGTGGTATTATGTGGGTTATAGGTGAAAGAAAAGCTGATCTAAATCTTTTAATATTCTGCCAAACCAGTGTGGGACTAACATTAGGGCATAAAGATGCACAAAATTTTTGCCACCCTTCTATTTTTTTTTGTTTTAGAATTGACTTTGACTCTCGAGCTACCTGACAGTAAATGTCAAAATTCTCAGTAGTCATTGCTCTACTGTAATTTTTTTCAGCTAATTTTCTTTTTCGAACTGCTTTAGAACATTCTTCATCCCACCAGGGTGGTGAAGGAATTTTGTCTATTCTGCATTTTTTGAGTGGAAAAGTTTCGTCTGCAGCCTGAATAATGAGTTTTGCCAGAGCTTCGGCGCAACCTGGTTCCTGTCCAGTACAAATTTTAGGCAAACTAGCTAGTCCTTTACCTATATTAGACTTAAATAAAGTCCAATCAGGGTTATGGAGTTTATGTTTTAAACGGGGGGATCGCTTAAAAATGGGTGGTTTCGGATGAGGAAAGGATATTAATAGTGGCATATGATCACTACCATATGAGTAACGAAAAGATTGCCATGAAAGAATAGATGCAAGATCAGGAGTGCATATTGATACCAGTGGCGGATTTATAGATTTGCCGCCCATAGGCTATTCAGTTTTTGCCGCCTCTAAATTTTGATATCTTAGTCCACAAACATATCAATTTTCTATCAATGAAATTTCAACTTTATAATTTGTGCTCCATCATCCTCGTTACATCAACTTTTCCCATATAGTTATTATTATTGAGAACTATGGTACCGTGTTAGATCCTTGGTTATTTTTATAGCAAAGAATTATTAAAAAACATTATTTTAAGGAAAAAATATCGAAATTACCGAATCGTCATGTCGTTTGTTCTAGCGTTACAATACAAATACGACTACGCAATTGCATGCCTTAAGTGCGAAGCGCGTAGTAGGTATGCTCTATTCTTGCCTAAAAATCTAAATCCGATATTTTCTCACATTGAACCGTACCTAACAAATATGATGTACATGAATATTATTTAAAAAGCAACTTATCAGAAAGAAAAATAATCGCTGAGCTTATAAAAAATATTTTTCGGTTATGATTAATTATTTTTTATTTAAAAGGAAGTAATTTTAATGCCATATCGTATGGATTTTGGATGATCGTGTTCACAGTAAACACGATAACTTTCGAAAAAATCATTTTTTCACTTCAATTTTTTTTAATATACTTATTTAATTGGAGAGAAGCCGTTGAATAAAAAAATGCAGCTGAGTATTGTTTTATCTTATTATAATTAATTCATTCCCATTGACATTTTCTGAAAAAGTTGGCTTTGCAAAAAAGTTATCAAATCTACTGATGTAAACATTTAATTTAGATAATTCGTGTACGACATGAGCGCTTAAGGCCTGCTCATTTGGATTTTCAAAACTTTTTCTTACTACAAATAAAATAATTAACTGATAAAATGTATCAACTTTCTAATGAGCAAATTGTCTCACTTCATATTTTGTGGAAGGATTTTTTTTATTGTCAAGTCACAGTCGTTCAACTATCAGTTATTCGATTAATATGATCTCTATAAGATATTGAACTAGTTTTTTATTTAATAAAAATTTGTCAATTTTAGTCAGTATTTTTTACGCATAAAGAAATTACTTTCTGAAATTGAATTTGACAAGTTGCAAACTTGCTGCAGCAATCATGGTTAGACCGTCGATATTATATCAAGATTGAATTGGGTAAGCAGATCTCATAATTATTGGGTACACGGAGAAAAAATTATAGCAGTTATCAGTGAATATATGTAAAAATTACTAAATTTCGATTATAATATCGAATCGCTATTGCGATATTCTAAATGTTCATAATCAGTAATGTATAATTAGTAAAGCGTTTAGGAATTGTTCATGCAGAGATGTTGAAATATTTATTAATTAGCACTGGATATGAGAATATTTCGATTTTTGTTAAATATTTTAATTTCTCCCCAATTTTCGAAATTCGTATTATGTGTGTATAATAATTTTTTTTTAATTTGTAAACCGAAATAAAAAATTTATGAACTAAATTTGCCGCCCCTTAAAATTTGCCGCCCTAGGCTCCAGCCTACTCAGCCTGCTGGTAAATCCGCCACTGATTGATACATCAGGTACACTATTACCTTCTTCAGGCCTAGTACGTCGAGTAGCCGTTCCAGTATTAAGTATACACAGGTCATGCATATCTAGGATTTCCAGTAAAGCTTCTCCATAACATGTAGATTTCGTGCTGCCCCACATGACATGTTGACAGTTAAAATCACCTAATATTAAAAATGGTTTGGGTAACCTACTTATAAGATAATTTATTTCAGCCAAGATTGCTGATGAAGGGTTAGGAATATATATAGAAATTATATTTACATTATTTACATAAGCTCCAATTACACTTACAGTGTCACTAAGTGATGGCAATTTAAGCAGTGTAAAGGGAACAGAGTTTTGTATGAGTATGGCGACTCCGCCATACCCATCAGGCCTGTCCTCTCTGAGACAGGAATAACCTGGAATTCTAAAAGAATGACCAGGTTTCAACCATGTCTCTGACAGAGTTACAATTAAAGGCTTATATATATTAATTAAACTTATTAAGTCGCTTTTGTTACTGACTATGCTGCGGCAATTCCATTGGACTATGTTGGTTAACTTGTCCATCTTGGTTGTGAGCATTTGTGATTTCATGTAATAATAAGGCAGCGTTGTCCGGTTTTATAATATTTAATTTTATTAATGCACTTATCAATTCCTGTACAATATCTTTAACAGAAAGATTAGCGTCGGTACTTTTTTTAATAGCAGATCCATTAGGTGCAGAGAGAGTTTGGTTATAATCTTTAGTAAGATAGTTATGTGCTATTTTGTCATAACCTGTGGTTTGTTTAGCTGGTACACGTGGCTTTAAAAATATTGTTTTTTTTTGTGGATTTATTAGTAGTTGCGTAAGGTATTACAGGTGATTTGCTTATGGTTGCAGTATTTGGTTCAGATAGAAGAACCTCAGCACATGACTTTGCTATGGGGGGATGTAGTTTTGAAGCTTCAAAGTATGATAAACAGCTTTGAGCCATTGTTGATTTAATCCTTTTTTGTCTTTCGAACTCTGGGCAGGATTTATTAATTGCAAAGTGACACCCAGAACATGAACAGCAAAATGCATCTGTTTCCTCCACAGTACAACTATCTCCAGTGTGTTCCTGACCACATTTGTAGCATCGTGGTTTAGATCTACAATGAACCTTAGTATGGCCATATTTGCAACAATTGTAGCACTGTATGGTTGGAAAAATATACAGTTCCACGCTTAATGAGTTGTAACACATAAAAATTCTCTTGGGCAATATCTGACCATCAAAAGTGAGTACAATGGATTGAGATGGTTTCCATACAGCTGATCCATCAACAAATGACTTATAATTCAATCTACGTATATTAATAACTTCACCACAACCAATTGGTACAGATATGTTACTTTTAATTTCTTCCAAAGACCAATCAGAGGGAACGCCTCTTACTAAGACTATTCTTGTTATGTTAAAAGATGGAATGAGCGCTTTCAGATTGTTTTGTTGTAAAAGAGGGCTTAAAACAAAATTATTAGCGTCTTCATAATGAGTGAATGCCATAGTTAATCTATTGCGACCAATTCTTTTAAGGCTGCCATTAGCAATGTTTTTAATAATACTATTATTTTTTTTAAGAAAATTGCCAAATGAAATGGGATGGAGTGTGGTGCCATCGGACAAAGACTGTGTTATTTTTTGGACATGTACTATGTATGGGGCGTTGTCTGATTTAATATAATAACGAATGGGTTTGGGTTGCTCAGTACTAGATGTATTGTTGGTAGGATTATTACATATGTCTACACTTGGGATGTTATTGGTATTAACAGATGGTGACACTTCTGAATTAGATAAGTTATTTACAGGAGTAGGATTATTTAGACTTTTATGAATTTTATGCTTCTTTTTATCATTTTCGCTTGACTCTTCACTCTCCCTTAAGCACATGCAACTATGTTTAGAATTAAGGTTTTTAGATTTACCGGTTCTTGTCTTTTTATTGCATTGCTTACAAAATTTACGAGCAGCTTTAACCCTCTTTCTTTCTGACCGTACAGATGAATCAGTGTCCATACTCGAATCATTATTAATCACGATATTAGCCCCGACCTGGGGGATTTCAGGTCCCCCAGGATCAAAGGTACCATCCTCCGCCATAATAAAATTATAAAAAACACTTACCTAAAGAAGATATTTATAAAACTATATATAATACAATAGAAAAGAGATATAAATTTACAATATAATACTTCACTGATCTTTAAATAGTTAAAATAATTAATTAAAACGAAAAAGCTATAAAAAACACTCCCGCCAATTTGAACGTTTCCCGCGCTTTTCGTAATGTAATTAATAATGAAATTACAAAGTAATTAAATTAAATGTAATTGAACTACACAATAATCAATTAAATTGTAATTGAGTTACTACCAACGTGCAATGTAACTGATTACAATATATTTAATTACAAAATAATTTAATTACAACATAACCTAATTACCTAGTAATCTGTTTAATTGTAACCTTAACATTGCATATGAAATATATTTATTTGTTCTATCTGTAATGTTTCTTGTTTACAATGATAATCAAAACAAGATGTATTTAATATTTCAACAAAACATCTGATACACATGTTTTTTTAGAAATGAGCATATATAACTTTTTTTTTTTTTAAATATTAAATAAAATAAAAATATAACATCTTTGCTTAGTGTAGTAGCATATGTAGGATTGTAGGTAAAGCAGGCACGGTCTGCAACTTCGGCAAGTACGAATTTAAGTGCAAACGTTCCAGTCTAATACTGATTTAAATATTAAATAACTTTGCAACAAATTACTTATGTAATCTGTTATATTGTAATTAGATTAACTTGTAATTAAATTATTTTTAATTAGTTACAGTAAATACTTATTGTAATTAGTTACCTATGTAACCTGTTACAAATTATTTTGAATACTAATTACAAAGTAACTGTAACTTGTAATTGTTAATTCAATTACTTTTTGCCCATCACTGGTAGAGGGTTTAAGGTTTAATCCAAGGGTGACAGAAGTATACCACTACCACACTTTTTGAAGTTATACTTCTTTAGGTGTGTTGTCAAAAAATGAAAGTGAAATTTTAAGATTTGTCACACAAAAGTCGCTGTAGTTCATATAGCTAGAATGAAGTTCGCCGGGTCAACTAGTTCATATATAAAATTGAGGATAGAAGTGGCTCAATATGCTCATACCCACACCATGTATCCTTTCAAATTAGGTTTATGGGATATTACTGTTACGATTAAATACTTATAAATAGGTAGGAGAGTGACAAAAGTAGAACTACATATGAAGTATAATCACTGATATATTGGATATAAGTCTTCTCTCAAAACACACTCACAGCTATAGTTCAACCCATTTGTGAAGTGCATATAGGCAGACATTTACATACAAATAAGAACTTTTTATCCCCTCCATGGATTTTTGTAATGTTTTCCTTGACTATTTTGTCTTTTAATCTTAAATTATAGTGCTTATAGACAAAAGAATTGATTTCATTAGTATTTATCAGGGTTAAATATTGTGAGTATTAATCGGTTCAAACAATATGATGTAATAAGATGAATCACTCATCTGTTAGTGGTCAATGATCACAAATATTTCACCATCAATAGTAACGAATTTTTGAATTTCTAATCGATAAAATCAATTAAATAAGGACTTTAATTAAATCTACGTATGTTTATATTAATACTTAAAAAACTTTCCGTCTTTATTTTGTATACAAATACAATTTGTTATTACTTTATATCCCCGGTCAACGCCGCATTAGAAACATAAAAACGTATTACATACCACGCCATACTCTGAAATTGTCGTAGAATATCCATCCTCGTCGTTTTCCTCTGCAATTGAAATATTTAATAGAAAATCCACTCAAGTTTTAATAAGGTACAATGACTTGTTTCGCTTCAAGTATCTCACCCAAATTATTAAATAACAACACTGGAAAAAAATACTGAGACAATATTTTATAAGATCCACTCAGCAATTGTTATACTTGCGAACTTTTTTACGTTTTCAACGACGATTAAAACACTAAAATGTAATTTAAAACATTAATAAACTTAAAAACAAATTATTTCGCACCTTAACAATTTCGTAGAATGACCGACCGAAAACCGAGTGACGGAAGACGATTCTGCAAACGTCATTTCACGTTCACTCAAATAAATGTCAAACCCTGAGAATAGACATAAAAAAAAATATAGGTAATTGCAGAGGAAAGTGCGTACGGGTTTGACGTTTTTACCCGACTGCGTAAGGAGAGTAATGTTTTTAAAATTACGTTTAATGAATTTACATAGATATCGTAACCAATTAAATAAAGAAAATTGATAAAGGACAATAAATTGTCTTTCGCCCTTAAATCAAAGTAAATTCAAAAGTTGTGTCCGAAAACGATAATATTCGCGTGAAATTTACATTGCAATGAATGAGCGAACACAAAAACATTTATTGTTTTGAGGAGACGTAATAAACTGGTACTGGGGTAACAGCAACTTTTTGGTAGAGTCCGACCGAAACTGCTTTTCTGGCCAAAACCTAATGTATGTCTATGGCTTCAGTTTCGGCCGAAACCGAAACGTGGTCAAGTATATAATACCACAAAAATCACACATAACCCTGCGTCGCTCCCACGGCGTCGGGTACCTTTTGAAGGTTTCCCCCTCGAGAAAAAAAAGGCCATGTTATTTTACTCTTTAGTTTAGGCCATAGTCCACCGCGCCAAGGCGCTGGCCAAGTGCGATCACGGAAACGTAGATGCTGCGGCATGCAGCGTTTGCGGCTGGAAAGTGTTGCGACCGGCTTCTCGACGTTATTGGCAAAACGCCACTTATCTAGTCACTCCGGTAAAACATTGCATCTGCGAGTAGCCAGCTGAGCGTCATATGACGTGAGGAAGCAAAGTACACTCTGTCGCCCACGAGCAGCGCGAGTTCCGCGTCACGTTGCCACTCTTCGAGGTTGTGAATGTCGTTGGTGTAGTAGAAGGTGTAGTGGCGAAAGACAGCTACACTGAGGCACTCCGGCACATATTGGGCAGGGGTCAGAAGTTGCGTTCTCGACCAATACTATGAACTGCCGCCCAGTTCAGTTTCATTTGTACTTAGAAGAATTATTAAATGATCTATCGGAACGTAACCTCTAAATAATGTTTGCGTATGGCGTAAGAATAGGCCTACGGCATCCCCTGCCTGTCGTAAGAGGTGACTAATTGGGGCTTCCGAGGTTGCCGGCGGCTAGAGTGGGACCTCGAAACGTTTGTTCAGGCGATCCCGGGAAGAGCGGCGGTTTATGTGGTCGCGTACTGCCGTAAAGACTAGACGGGGCGGTGGGTCCAACCGCCCATCTGGGAGGAGCCCGATGGGGCAACGCGCTGAGAGGATTCCGGCTGCGGTCCGTTGGAGATCCCGGAGTCCTCTTATAGTAGCGCCGAGGACGGCCACCGGGGTGGTTTTAGTGCGGTAAAAATCCCACATAACCCTGCGTCGCTCCCACGGCGTCGGGTACCTTTTGAAGGTTTCTCCCTCGAAAACAATAAAAAAAAAACGCACTCCCTAGTTATGTTGCTACAAAGCTATCCGAACATCGCACGACAATTCCAGAACATAGCCGCCAGGGTGCATCAGAGCGTTGCCGCGAGAAACGAAGTAAGCGTGCGCGCTCAAAACATCCGAAATTAGTTTCGGTTTCGGAAACTTGATTCTTTGGCCGAACCTGGCCGAAACGAGGAGTTCGGTCGGACAATACCGAACGGATGGTTTGGCAACTTGCCAAAAGTTAAAGCACTTTCACATTAGGTCGCAAGTAGCGCGGCCGCAGCGCATTGCAACAGATGCTTTCATAATAATGAAATAATTATTCAGTATTTCCATTATATTACTTAATATTTCCATTAAAAGAGTACAGTGCGCCACCCTGGTCAAGAAATTTCCCGCGGATATAGTCGTAAAAAGAAAACATTCTCTGCAGTCGCGCTGCTTGCGACTTAATGTGAAATCGTTCTTAGTCCTTAAAATTCGTCAAAAAATCCTTGCGCTTACGCTTTTCGTATGTCTGTCACCATGTATCAAATGTATTATTGAACCCTAATAGCGAGACAGTTCAATTTTTTATCAATTGTTATCTTCCTATTGGTTTTTAAAGCATCATCGGATTTTAGTGGCAAGTCTAAAGCTCACACGAGAAACAATAATGGACGGAAGAAGAATGTTTAGTCCCCGTTGCCGACTTCCTCAACCTTCTGCCTTCGCTTGAAGGATAGCTATTTGGGTTGGGAAACGCTTGGTTATATACTTTTGATGTAAGGATTCAAATAATATTACAAATTTCGATTATATTTTATTTACTTTCATAATTACACCCATACTTACATTATGTATATTTGGAGAAATTACTAATACATTGACATCACTAAAATAACTCGTATGTTAAATAATTATTAATCCTGTTTGTACTGATTAAAGTGAACTTAGAAATATATTTAGGTACTTATATATGGGGTCATTTAAGTACTAAGTTAGGTGAATTTGAATGATTTAAAACCTGTCAGCAAAACAAAGCAATATTAATTGATTAGTTTAGTTAGCAGACCACATGACGAAAGCTTGAAGCCCATCTCTTTTCCCTGTGACCAAGCGTCGTACCTTGAATACCCCCCTGCATACCTTGAAATGGTCATGTGGTTTGGGTACGTTTCCTAATGTGAATAGAGGGAGGGGTATTCCTACACCCCCTTCAGTATTTACTTTATGACCCCTAAATATGAAATAGATATATAAAACTAATGCGTTTATTTAAATTACTTAAAACTTATACCTACAACTAGAATAAATTAGAGCTACAAAACCAACGTCATAGCATTTAAACTTATACTTACAAATATAATAATAAGCCATAGCCTTTTCGGCGTTAAAGATATACATGTCTTACGTTGTAATGTTTCTCGGTACCCACTGTATTGTTTTTAGCATAAGGAAAATAAAGTCATACTATTTTCCCAAAGCTTAGGTAGCGTTTAAATCAAATATACCAAGTATATTTGGTTTTGCAAAGGGAGATCTCCCGCCAGGCTAGGTGATCATGCCTGGGGAGCGGCCGTGCTCCGACAGTTGATGTTCGGAACTTGTATATATGCAGGATTCTGAGAATACTTCGATAGCGTGTTTCAGAATACTAGTAGTGCCATCTCTTGATGAGTAGCGGGAGGTCGCCACATTCGGTTTAATCGAATGTTTGAAGTTGTAGTGTGGATGCCGTGAGAATGTGAAATATTATACGTGATGATATGACTTGTTAATTTCGTTAGATGGTAGTATAGAGTAATTCAACCAAGGTGCCACTGCTACACTAAAGTAGCAAACGAGCATGCAGTTCACCTGATGGTAAGTGGTCACTGCCGCCCATGGACTTCCGTAAGCAACTTCATATAGAACATAGGTTTTATCTGAAATTAATCACAGATGCATTGCTACTTTATATGAAGTTTCTTTCGGGTGTCCTTGGGTGTCACTGACCACTCAACATCAAGTGGACTGAAGGCTTATTTAACTTCATTGGATAAAAAAAATTTAGACGTAAGCATGTGCGCCTAGCTCTTGCTTTGTTAACGCCCTGTAGTTCGGGGATCAGAATAGGGCTACGGCATCCCCTGCCTGTCGTAAGAGGCGACTAAAAGGGGCTTCCGGGGTTACAGACGGCTAGAGTGGGAGCTCGAACCGTTCGGTCAGGCAATCCCGGGAAGGACGGCGGTATGTGTGGTCGCATAACGTCGTAAAGACTAGACGGAGCGGTGGGCCCAGCCGCCCATCTGGGAGGAGCCCGATGGGGCAGCGCGCTCGGAGGATTCCGGTTGAAGTCGTTTCGAGATCCCGGAGTCCTCCTTTTCAGCGCCGAGGACGGCCACCGGGGGGGTTTTAGTGCGGTAAAAATCCCACATAACCCTGCGTCGCTCCCACGGCGTCGGGTACCTTTTGAAGGTTTCCCCCTCGAAACCAAAAAGAGGCTCTTGCTTTGTTAAGGGGTTCACAGCGGTGGGTATAATAATAAAATATTTTATTAACAATTTGTCAAACCCCATTTATATATCTCATAATTCTCTTTCCCAAAGTAAATTTGCATATGTAGGATTTTCAATTTTAGAATGAGTGTTATTATTTAAATTTTGTTCTTATGACTCCAAGGCATGCGAGTTTTGAACTGACCGTGGGTGCGTTCGATTACACGATCACAAAGCGCACGCTCACGACCGCAGTTTTCCCCGTTCCATTAGCTTGTGAGCTTTACTGACGTATTCTCTACTGGACCGATCACTTCGCCCCACCTTGTTAGGTGGGTCGTCGTGAGCGTCGCGTGGGCGTAAGATATGACGTCACTCACGACGTATTCGCCGCGAGCACAACGACCGCGGTCGTCTTGTGGAACGACGTTTAGGCCGTTTGGGGCGTTGTGATCGCGTCCTGGAACGCGCCCCGTATGGCCCTTTTCAAAGACTTTATACGACATTTACATTCTGAAATTCTATTATAAAGATAGAAACCTTACATAATTATACGGCCACACTTGGCAAATCAATGAACTTCATTTTTTTTATCTAAATTATTGTGCCGAAGTGTGTACGATGTGCGTGTTTTCGTGCCATTCGTTATTAAATAAATTATTTTTTTCACCTATAAACTCCTCAGCATTTATATCTTACATTTTAAATAATCTTAAAAGTAGTGTTCGCCTCTGATATTTCTATTTCTACACAATATTACTAAAAATATATTTCATTCCTTCAACTTCACATTCATTTATTCTACTACACATTGAATATTCCTTTAGTATGAGTTTACCACGTTTCTGCGAAACGGTCATTGTTTATGTTGTCGCCTATACTCCTACATATTGCAATGTACATGGCGCGTTATTTTTTGTATCAGGGCTTTCTTTTTTATAAGATCAAAGTGTTAAACGAGCGTGCAGTCCACCTGGTGGTAAGTAACTGCCATATAAAACTAAAAAAAAAAAAAAAAAACTCCTGTGTCGTGGGTTCCATAGACAGACGCAAAGACGAATACACAATCACCCAGATCTAGAACAAGAATCTAAACTCATCATTCGATACCTGTCTGGTCGGGAATCGAACCCGGGACCCACTGCGTGTCAGACCGATACGGTAACCGCTGTGCCACGCGGGCCGTCATATGGACATCTGCAAGCAACTTCACATAGATCATGGGTTCTATCTAAAATCACAGATGCGTTGCTACTCACGAGGACTATGATGATCGCCTCGTATAAAAGTGTGCCGGCAACCACAACCTTCCATCGAAACACAAGAACTGCTTCACTCTAGAAACAAGTGTGGCAGTGATGGATTAAAACGTATACAATGATTGTTTTGAGGAATTGTAATAAACTCGTACTAAGGCCAATGTTTACTTAACTTTTATAAGTACGTTTAGTACAATGAATTAGGTGTAATTGATGATCAAATTCACGGCATATCAAACCAAACGTACACAATTACTTAAATAATTTTGTATATTACATCTACATTTAACTTCACTTTACTTATTCATAACATCTTAAAAAGCACAATTAGTTAATTTCATAGGATCTTAAGTAGTACGTTTGCTTCTTTATAGAATCTTAAACAGTACATTCGTTAACTTTGTAGTATCTTAAGTAGTACATTTGGTGAATTGCGCACAGTCGCAGTCTCTTCCACGTTTTGTTTAATGCCAATTTCGCGTAACCACTCTTTTACACACCAAGGTAATATCTTACAAAATGTATTTCTTATTATATATTCGGAGTTAGCGTTACGCCCCTTTTACTTTGACCGTGTAATTAATCCTAAAAAATGTATGAATATAATGTATTTATAGCTTATTTTGCCTTTATTTATGCAGACGGGCTACCTGATGAAAAGTCACACCAGAGGAGTCGCCAATGCATCGCCGGCTTTGAAGAAGAGCTCTTTTCGCATCTGTTTTGAAGAGCCCCATGTTATAACGTCCCGGGAATACGTCAGGAGGAAGTACGTTCCACATCTTGTACGTCCGTGGCAGAAACCACGTGCCTATATTAAGTGTTCGGACGTTTTGTCTATATCCATCCATCCATATCGGTTTGCGCGCCCGTTATGCCACGTACGTGCAAGTTGTGGAATGAGCTTCCTCCTGAGGTATTCCCGGAGCGTTATGACATGGGGCTCTTCAAGAAAGGTGCGAAAAGAGCTCTCCTCCAAAGCCGGCGATGCATTGGCGACTCCTCTGGTGTTGCAACGTCCACAGGCGACGGTGACTACTTTCCATCAGGTAGCCCGTCTGCCTTATCGTTAGGTTAAAGTATAAAAAAAAACAGTATATTAAGTGATGGGGTGTTTTGTCCAAGTGTTGGAACATTTTGTCTATATCCATTATTTAAGTATTGAAAGAGTCCACATCCAGTTAAGTGGCAGGCCGTCCAGTGACATTAGCGCAGTAGCTGGGCATCCGTTCGATCCCCTGCCTGCCGGCCACCCTGACGTTGTGGCAGCTGACCAGCGGGTTGATGTTCGCGTTGTGGAGCTCCGCCACCTGCGTGGCGCAGGCCGCCGCGGGGTCCCCGGACCCGGTGAGGTAGCCCAGCCTGGAAAACACCATTTTTATACGTTTATACTGTTATATAATAGTTTTAAAGGTGGTAGAACGTTATGGTTCGATCGGGGAGGTGCCACCGCCACACCTATTTCTAGCGTGAAGCATTGCATTCCTTGCGGGAGATAAAAGGGTGTGGTTGCCGGCACAGTTTTAGTAGGGCACAAATAGTTTTACTTAAGTGGTTATAGCACTTTTATATGAGGCGACCATCATAGTCCTCGGGAGTAGCAACGCATCTATGATTGACTTCAGATAGAACCCATGTTCTGTATGAAGTTGATTACAGGAGTCCATGGGCGGCAGTGACCACTTATCATCAGGTGCTCGTTTGCTACTTCAGTCAGGTAAAAATAAAATAAAAATTTATAACCATTTTTTTATATCTACTGCAAAAAAAAAAACATATTTAGTTGGTACAAGTAAAAAGATTCGGCGCCTCTCCTTTGCGCAGCAGCTTTCTTTGAGCTACTGCTTGTCATTCGTGGTATCTGCATTCATGGCAGACGACCTAAACTATCTATATCTTGCATTGGCCTGTAGAGGCACTTACAAATTTACAGTTACAATACTTTTTCTAAAACTACCCCCAGACTGAAACATGACCTCAACTAAGAACTGGCAAGAAACTCAACGGCTTTTGCCTTTTTTGTTTGTATAGTATATTCTTTAGCTATAATTATTTTTATCAAGCATTAAAAGTTATCACTAGACACTAGTCTAGTGCTAACTAAATCTTGCATTACAATTGATTAAACAAAAGCCCATTTGGCAACATACAACCCCCACGAATAAGCTTGTCGTTGCGTCGATTACAATTTGAATTAATTTACAACTACCCTACATTATAGACTTTTCACTCTGACGTAACGCCGAGCACTGGAGGGGCGGCCATCTTGCACATCGGTCATTCGATCGAAGAGACACCGTCGCACCGACAAACTATTAATAATATGTATATAAAATGTTTACCAAAACTCATTCCCAGGATGTGCATTCCCATCCCATGGATATGTCAACACGAGCAATTTCCCTTCATGCTCGCCAGTTAACTTGGCCGACGGTTCCCTGTTCTCCAATTGAACGTTTATGCCACCTGAAAACATAAAAACAAAAAAAAAATGTGAAGGAAAATATCATAACATGCTTTTTATTAGCTTCACCTGTATGATTGTTTGTATGTTTGTAACCGACTTCTTTGGGCGCGATTTTGACCCACTTTAAACGGCCAGATTTCATTCAAACTTTGTAGATTTATTGAGGACCGATGACAATACACTAATTTGATAAAATTATTCCGTTTTTTAATTTGACTAAAAAGTAGAAAATAAATAATAGTTTAAAAAAACTAAAAAACACGCTTTTTATAGAAAACCGAACTAAAAAATAGAAAATAAATTTAAATGAATTTAAATTAAGAAAATAGTGTTAAAAATTTCAATCAATATAAATTAATAATAGTGTGAATAAAAAAATATATATATTATTTTAAAAAAAGCGTGGGGTGCTTTTTAAGATATTATCGAAATGATAATCACTCTACTCATATTTGTCAATAAAATATCTATAACCATTGACACCATGCACCCCACGCTTTTTTTAAAATAAAATATTTTTTTTAATTCACACTATTATTAATTTATATTCATTTAAATTTATTTTCTATTTTTTAGTTCGGTTTTCTATAAAAAGCGTGTTTTTTAGTTTTTTTAAACTATTATTTATTTAATATTGCAGGATTACGATAACACCGGTACAAAATGTGCAAAAATCAGTTTAAACTACGAAAATAGCAATCAACATACACTGTAATGGCACTTGTGTAATTAGTGTAAATTCCATTACATAGACAGTGTGAGTGACACAGTTATTATAAGTGATATATTTACTTAGCATCCAGACGAAATGCGTGGATGTTTACGTTATTATTATATGAAAGTGATATGAAACCAAGTTACTATTATAATTATGTTATCACTACATAGTATAAAACAAACAAAGTCGCTTCCCGCTGTCTGTCCCTGTATGCTTAGATCTACCGTTTTTAATGCAGTATTTTTTAATAGATAGAGTGATTCGTAGGTTTTTCGTATAAAACATGCACAATATGGTGGAGGAACACTGATAATTTTAGATTTTAGACCTTTTGGCGAAACGAAGTTCGCTGGGTCAGCTAGTTATTATATGAAACCAAGTTTCCGACACCGTAACACTTTTTTGACTGAAAATTCTGTTACTTTAACTCTCATTCTGAGAGAAGACCCGTGCCCAGCAGTGGGACAATAATGGGTTGACGAGATATTTACTTCGTTAAAAGTTTAAAAATTAATATTACACATACCTCTTGGATGCTGCTTATTCTCGAAATACAGTTTCCTCGGTAGTTCTGTGTCACTGTAGATGTTGAATAGATCTGGAAATAACGCCGAATAATCAATTTAACGGCTTACTATCAGGTGAACTGGATTCTATATTGCTATTCTTACCCATAAAAACTCGCATATAAACGCGAGGCACAACTAGTGTTATTTAATATAAAGAAATACGACCTGCATGGCGGAGCGGTTACCATACCGGTCTGACGCGAAATGGGTTCCGGGTTTGATTCCCGGCCATACAGGTATCTGAATGATGAGTTTAGATTCATGTTCTGTGTTTGGGTGTTTGTGTATTCGTGTTCTGTGTGTCCATGTTACCCACGACACAGGAGAAAATCCCAGTGTGGGGCTATGAGTGTAGAAAGCGTGTTTGATACTTGTATCGTCAACCCATTTCTCTCCCACTGCTGGGCACTGGTCTTGTCTCAGAATGAGAGAGTTTAGGCTATAGTTCACCGCGCTGGCCAAGTGTGGACTTGGTGGACTTTATACACCTCTAAGAACTTTTTTATAAATAACTATCGTGTGTGTAGTTTTCCTCACGATGTTTTTCTTCACCTTAAAGCAGCGATAATTAATTTCAAATGCATGCCTGGCACCTCGGACCTCACGATCGAAAGGGCTAGTTACAACCATTGGGCTATCACTGCTTTTTATTATTTATTATATTTAATTAATTAGCACGGATCAACCAGTTACACTAATTATTGTGATAATATTATAAAATGTCAATTACATAATAATAGACGATAATTAAACTTAACAAAAATAACACAAATATTACATTATAAAAACAAAGAAAGTAAATTAAATAAAAAAATATCAAATAACATTATAAAAATGAAAAAAAAAATTTACTTGTGCCACCCGTTTTACCCGTGCCTTACTGTTTTACCCGTGTGTAAAAACACAGGTAAATCAGTAAGGCACAACTAATATTACTTAAGTACAAAGAAAAATGTAACACACAAACTTACCCAAAACACCCTGAGTGGGTCGCAGGTAAGCGAAGTTGACGTCGGAGATGTGGTTCAACATGTTCGTCTGGAGCAACGCGTAGATCCGCTCCAGAAACGTCAGCATGAACATGTCCGTCTGGTGCAGAGATATCTTCCATACTCCCAAGCCTGGAATAAAATATATTGTATTTTTTTTTTATCAAATTGAATGAGCATACGAGCATTTTCTTATTTTTATAGTTAGGCCTAACGATAAGGCAGATGAGCCACCTGATTGAAAGCAGTCACCGTCGCCTATGGACATTTGCAACACCAGAGGTCGCCAATGCATCGCCGGCTTTGGAGGAGAGCTCCTTTTACAACTTTCTTGAAGAGTCCCATGTCATAGCGCTCCTGAAATACCTCAGGAGGAACATGCAGTCTACCTGATGGTAAGTGGTCACTGCCGCCTATAGACATCTGTAAGCAACTTCACATCTGGAGTCAATCACAGATGCGTTGCCACTTCCGAGGACTATGATGGTCGCCTCATATAAAAGTGTGCCAGCAACTACACCCTTCCATCGAAACGCAAGAAATGCTTCACGCTAGAAATATGTAGGTTTGGCGATGGTACTTCCCCGGTGGAACTACGCTGGTTCTACCACCTGTCAAAAAAGTAGTATTACGAAAAAGACAAATCCGCTGAGTTTCTTGCGGGATCGTCTCAGTTGAGGTCGTATTCCGATCCGGTAGTAGTGTAAAAAACATGTGTAATCGACAATTTGTAAGTACCCCGTAGGCCTATACAAAATAAAGACATCTCACTTCATTTATTATTGTGATGTTTTATATTGCATCGGTTATTTATCAATTTCCAGCTAAACATTTTAAAACGTATATTTATGTTTTTGTCACGATAGTGCGTATATGTTTATCACGTGTATCTTTGATATTTCGCTTATTTTTTTTTGTTATATCTAACAAAATGACAAATATGAAAGACTTATTTGATAGCTAACCATGTGGACAACAACTTAATTACTAGAAAAAAACTAGAAATGATATGTATTTTTGAAGATTCTTTAGGCGCATTCTGAAAAAAATATGAGAGTGAAATTTTAAGATTCGTCACTCAAAAATCACAGTATATTTTTCGTTAGGCAAAAGTTACAGTTTTTTTTCGTTTTTTGTATAAACGTAGAATAAGCCGAAAGACAAAAAATTTAAAAAGATTTTTATCTTGTTACGTCAAAGTATAACTTCCAACGCGTGTACATAAGTACACACACGCATACACAAAGTGTTTTTTAATGACAGTTGCTGATTACATACCATGTATGTGAAAGGAACTTCCTCTTGAGGTATTCCGGGAGCGTTATGTACTGAAGCTCTTCAAGAAAGGTGCAAAAGGAGCTCTCCATCAAAGCCGGCAACGCATTGAAGACTCGTGTGGTATTGCAAATGCCCATAGACAAAATACATCAAATACTTTCCATCAGGTAGCCCGTCTACCTTATTATTAGTTTATCACAATTCATGAGACACAGCTTTGTGACACACGGACAGACGGGCAGCAGAGTCTTAGTAAAAGGGTTCCCTTTGAGTACTGAACCCTAAAAAAAGGAACATAGACTCACCAAAGCCCACAATATTGACGAATGCAAATTTCCCTCTTTCTTTATCACGCCAATCAGCCTCGAGCAGCATAAACTCCACCAGTATCAGTAACCGCTTGTAAATTGTAATACACCTCATTGTCGAAAGTCCCACAATCGGGCACTATAGACAGCTTGAAGAAACGAGGCTCTTCAAGAAAGATGCCAAAGAGCTCTCTTTCAATGCTGGCAATACATTGGCGACTCGTGTGGTATTGCAAATGCCCATAGACAACATACATTAAATACTTTCCATCAGGTAGCCCGTCTACCTTATTATTAGTTTATCACAATTGATGAGACACAGCTTGGTGACACACGGACAGACGGGCAGCAGAGTAAAAGGGTATCGTTTCTTCCCTTTGGGTACTGTCGGGTACAGTACTCAAAGGGTAGAAACGGTAAAAAAAGGAACATAGACTCACCGAAGCCCACAATATTGACGAATGCAAATTTCCCTCTTTCTTTGGCACGCCAATCAGCCTCTAGCAACATACACTCCACCAGTATTAGTAACCGCTTGTAATACGCCTCATTGTGGAAGGTCTCATAATCGTGCGCTATGGACGGCTTGGCGAAACAAGGCTCTTCAAGGAAGATGCCAAAGAGCTCTCCTTCATTGTTGCCAATACATTGACAACTCCTATAGCGTTGCACATGCCCATAGACAACGATACTTACTTTCCATCAGGTAGCCCGTCTACCTTAATGAGACAGCTTGGCGGCAGACACACGGACAGACGGGCAGCAAAGTCTTAGTAAAAGGGTACCGTTTCTATCCTTTGGGTACTGTACCCTAAAAATCGAACATAGACTCACCAAAGCCCACAATATTGACGAATGCAAATTTCCCTCTTTCTTTGGCACGCCAATCAGCCTCTAGCAGCATACACTCCACTAATATCAGAAGTCGCTTGTAATACACCTCATTGTCGAAGGTCTCACAGTCGGGCGCTATGGACAGCTTGATGAAACGCTCCTTGTATTGTCGTTCAACGTTTTTGTATTGTACGTTCATTGCGGATATCTCCTCGTGCGTATAATTTCCCACCTGGGAATGTTAAAAAATAAAATCAAACATATTTGTTGCTTTACTATTTGCTTGGGACCATATTAGTGAACATGAGGTCTGTGAACACTGGATCGAACTGCATAAACCTCAGGTGATCTCCGCTGAGCGTCATTACTTTCCACGTTTAGTAAGAGAAACTATAGAGATCAAAAAACACCCTAAAAACTTTAACAGAGAAGATGGTTTTAAACTGGCACAAGCGTGGAATCCGGTGGTTAGATTATGTAAATCGCAAATAATGCAAAGTGTGGTGCCTAAGGGTACAGTTAGTGATGTGTGTCGTTATATGGAACCTAAAAAAGAAAAATGAACTAGACGTAGGGTAGATAGGTTAATTTACCACTAGTGCTTGTCAACGGTTTCTCTCCGCCACCGCAGTTTGGCCGTGACCACGGCAACAAGAATTCATAAACCGCATATCGTGAGTACCCGTTATACTTAACGAGTACTCACAATACTAATTATAATACTTTATAAATGTGTCAATTCCGCGATAATACTAGTCTAAAATCTTATGAGGTCTGTGTTTTGCTATGCTCTTCTGTAGTAACGTAAACTAACCATGAACATATTTTTGCAAGTAAAGAAATATAAAAGCATATGTAGCACATTATGAGTAGTACCTGTAATCTTGGACCAGATATTGCAGAGACCACTGTCTATCGAAAGAAGAGTCTTAAAGACAGACCGCATTAGGCTCGCGGGCTTTAATTTGATCATACACTAATTATATAGAACAAACTACATTCGAAATAGGCGTATATAGAGGGGGTTTATTGTGTCCGGACGACTTCTTTAGCAAGGGGTAAGAAAAGGTTTTCGAGACTGCCCGACTTTTTTCCCCCTACACTGCCTTTGACTGCCTCGGTTACCAAGCCACGTCCATGTCATATATTATCAATTAAAACAATTTACCTGATAGAATTCCGTCCACATTTGCCGCCACATATGTCTATCGGGCGCATCATTGGGATCATCATTCTTGACATAAGTCTTATTTAAGACATGTGCGAAGCGAACCGGTGTAGCTTTCTCTCCGTAGCCATTCTCCGGTGTGTTCTGAACGTCCGTGATTATTATGTCTTCGTAGTCCATACGGTTCAGGCGTTCGAATCTTGGTCCGACAAGACCTGAGAATACAATATGGCTGTTACATATTTCAGTAGTGTCTCATGATTGAGTGTTGATAAGTGGGTAGATGAAATATAACTGAGTTTCTGCGTACAACCTCAAATAGCTTGTATCTTAAAATATATGTCGGCGGGACACCGAGTATTTATGAAAAACAAGTTGCCGAAAATAATTGTTTTAGTTAGTTTAAAGATCGAAAATTGTTTGTTTATTAAATTAGCAATATTTAGTGATTTTTAGAATTGTAATTAAATCTACCCTCCATAAATGTGTTATTGTCACCTCACGCGATTTTATTATAAAAGGCGAGCGAACGACGGTATAAAAAGATTTTTATTTAAGCGTCGAAGCGATCGGACCTCCTCAATTGTGAATAAATCGAAGAAGAATAACTCCTATGTTTTACTTGAAATCTTCAAGAATGGACAGTAATGAAGACTCCTGGCCTTCCTGACGTCACGCCCACTTCGTTATATATATTTGGAGGTGGTAGAAACCTTTTTTAGAAGCACTATAGCTAAATCTATTTTTGCCAAATAACATGATATTAAAAGTTATATTCTGGTCTGAAGGATGTGGTAAAGAAAACATATTCATCATTTTCAAACCCCAAGTGTTGACTACACTACACTACACAATTATATAAAAAAAAAAAAAAACACTACACTACATTATAAGATTTAAGGTCACATGCAAGTAAAACTCTTAAAGTTATTTAAGGTTCCGACTAAGTATTTACTATACTTTACTTATGTTAGAAGTCAACTTCAGGTGAATTTAATATTATTTAGGGTTGATTACAAATGTCCATGGGCTGTAATAACTCCTTAGTCATATGTCCATGGGCTGTAATAACTCCTAAGCTACATAAAAAAAACTGTTTTAGCAATGGGAGGTCTCCCGCCAGGCTAGGTGATCATGCCTGGGGAGCGGCCGTGCTCCCACAGTCGTTCGGAACTTGTATATATGCATGGTATTGAGAATACTTCGATAGCGTGTTTCAGAATACTAGTAGCGCCATCTCTTGACGAGTTGCGGGAGGTGGCCACACTGTTTACAAATGTATAGCAGTTTATGAATTAATAAAGTTATCGTTACCAATTACCTATAATAAGAGCGTGTGGCTCAGCATCGTCTTCCCTCACCACGCCGGAGTTATGCCGACTGCCCTCATTGATGCACTCGGTGTACCCGCTCACGTACACGAAGGCGGACAGTTTCATCTCGTCGTAGCTCAACACGTTCTCTAGGAGGAGAGGACGCTGTTGTTGGGGGGTTCCTACCTCCTCCCAGCCCTCCTCACTGAAATATTATATTGTTAGGAAAAACAACGAATGATGGTCATCACTACCTGGCCTAATGAGGGTACCCTACGAGTATAAATGGACGAGCACTTGCGATCATCGGTGATTCTCGAGACCAAGGAAGATCGCCCACTTTTGTGATGTGATGTAAGTCAGGCGTAAGGAAAAAAAAACCCCGCCTGACAAACCAATCCCCCCCCCCCTCCCCAGGACCTGCTCGTGTTCACGGGCAGCGGTAGCTACCACGTGCAAAGGGCTCGGCCCTCATCACGTTTCCCCATCGAGAAGTCGATGAGAAGAACACCCGAGTCATCGGTGATTCTTTGGTCAGACAGCGGTCGGTGCGGTTGTGCGTTCTTATATTGGCGGTAGTTATGAAGTACTCGTATACTCGTATATTTAAACGAGTGATGTAAGAAATGTAATCAAGAGTTGGATTATTAAAGTTTTGCTATTTTTTAATCGAATTTCACTTCTGATTCCTAATAATATTATTTAGCTAGCTGCGTTTCTCCAACTTACTCGCCTCTTAAATGTGTAATTATTTAAATTATAATAGTAAGGGAGCTGATGATGCTATATATGGATTTAATCTAGCGTCGTGGAAACCTGTTGGATTTGGTAGATAAGATGACACGGCGTCGGTTACCTTTTGAAGGTTTCCCCCTCGAGAACAAAAAAAAAAGATTAGATGATAGAGAGAATAAATGGTTCTATTATACTCTTTCAGCTGTATGGAAAGACAAAAATTGTAGATATAAAAATATCTATTGCAATATACATGGACAACTTTTAGTTTTGTTACAAGTATAGTCCGTAAGGAATGGTCGTCATGCACATTCACTACTTTGTAATCAAAACATAATTACCCAACTTCTCCAGATAAAAGCTTATAATGGTCCTCAGGGTACATGAAGGCCACCGCGCGTTTCTTCAGCAATCTATCTATGAATTGCGGCACCGTCATGTCCTTGTAGAATGCTTTCTCTATTGATGAGCCGAATTCTCTGTGGATTACATAAGTTAGAATTTTTAAAGGGTATTTAGGGGAAACTTATTACTTTTTATTAGGTTGTGTGTAGGGGCCGGAGGATCTAGATTTGGCGACCTTTTTTTGGTTGTCAAATTGTAGTTCTATTTCAATTTCGGATAGATTTGGCGATCTTTTTTTTGCAAAGTACTGCGATGCAATATTAACACAATTCTTGCGAATGCGAATATTGGTGATGTGAATGCTAATTCGTTACATTACAATGTTTTGTTCATTATAAACCATATGATTTAAGAGCATATTAACTTCTAATATAAAATATATCTTATAAAAACAAAAAATCCCATTTTAATTTTACTTTAATTTTTTAGTTATTTACCCATTATTTTCCCACTGTTGGGCACAGATCTTCTCTCAGAATGAGAGAGTTATAGGCCATAAACCACTGGCCAAGTGCGAATTGGCGGACAAGTTATTTGGGATGATATCTATTAGTTCTGTATCTATATTTTTCTTCTTACCGTTTATAGACCAAGAAATGAGTCATGAAAAGGAGTACCCTCTCATGTATAAGAGGGTAGGTGGACATTATGTTACGCTTCAATCGTTCTAGGGGTCGTTTTTTCTTCAACTTGTCTAACCTGAAAACACAATGTATAAAATTTACAAAAACATTAACAGGATGTCGGTTTAGATAATGCTTGTTAGATAAATTTATATGTTTTTGTTTTATATATTTGTGTTTTTCATTAAATATTTCTAGCACCACTACCTATTAATTAAGTATTTTTCTATTATTTCTATTACTTATGGAGTTATTTTCAAACATTGACATTTATATTCTTTTTTATTTAATTAGTTTTATACTATTTATAGAATTATTCTTAATAATTGATATTCTGTTATTGTTCTTTAATCTCAAACTCCTTTTTCCTCCCTTATATTAATTTTTCTGTATACTTTCAAACTTTGTATGAATATTGTCTGACAATTCCAGATCTTTCTAACAATATGGTATTTTATTGGAGTGCAAGAGTATCATAATTGTAAACAGGAAAACTATTTTATCCTTGTGTTTTCTACATTGTTTACATAGTTGAAAATCTATTTTATTAAATTTCCTTATTCACAATCAACAATACCAATTTGTCAATCTCAATAATTTTATGTTATAAGTTAATGTATGTAATAAACTCTATGGATAAATTCTGGTGAGACCATGGTAATACAGAATTCAATTGCGACTATGTTTTAGTGTTTTATTAAAGAACTTCCAATGAAGAGCTTTTAGGCATTAATTATCTCAGGCGTAGCAATGCATCTGTGGCTGATATGAGGTATAACTTTAATCGATTTTAGAGTTTACTAACAGAACCTGCAACTTCTTTTATATTAGCCATGATATAATTTATCCATAGACATTTTAGACATTAGACACTTTGAGATATAGCCATCCCTGCTGCAGTTTTTTCAATAGTCAATATATTGAACCACATACCCAAACACTAAGTATCATTGAGTTTGCTTCAAATTTGGCAGACTTTCATACAAATTTGGCAAAAGGAGATGTTCCGCCAGGCGGATCTCAAGGTGGTAGAACCAGTAGTTTGACAGGGGAAGTACACCTATTTCTAGTGTGAAGCATTCCTTGCGTTTCGATAGAAGGGTGTGGTTGCCAGCACACTTTCACATGAGGTGACCATCATAATCCTCGAGAGTAGCAACACATCTGTGATTGACTTCAGATGGAACCCATGTTCTGTTTGAAGTTGATTACAGATGTCCATGGGCGGCAGTGACCACTTACCATCAGGTAGACTGCATGCTCGTTTGCTATTTCAGTCAAATAAAAAAAGGCTAGGTGATTATGCCTGGGGAGCAGCCATGCTCCAACAGTCTTAGTTCAGAACTTGTATATATGCAGGGTATTGAGAATACTAGTAACGCCATCTGTTGACGAGTGGTGGGATATCGCCACACAAACTTTCCCTCTTTTAACCATTCAAAGGAAAAATTCCCAAAAATCCTTACAAATCCTTTTATAGGAAACATGGTGCAAAATTTCATGTTTATAATCACAGTAGTTCGAGCTGTTCATTAATATGTCAGTAGATTACAGATGTACACAGGTGGCAGTAAATGCTCACCCTTTAAAATACTGCATATAGATTTATTATTACAATAAAAAAATATATTAAAGCTGTTACATACCTGACAACTTCTATGGGAAAGTTGATAGGAAAAGCCTTGCTCCTTTTCATAATATCCTCAACATCATATGTTTCATTAATAGGAGGCAAGTCAATACACTGTTTTAACATATCATTTGTCTCTGTGTTCATCAGTGGGTAACGCCATTCTTGTTTTGACCTATAACAAAGCAATAATTACTGCATTCATCTGATCATTTCTAGCTCCACTGCTGAACATAGCTCTACCCTTATGGCGATATTTGTCAATGGTCACAGACTCTATTATAAAGCTGGCATTCATGTTATACTTTGACCTATTAAGCATATTATTATATTAATTACTCAAACTGTGAAAGAAAACATTTATAAATATATGACTGAGTTCTAAAAACTTTATGTGTGAGTGAGGTTTACCATCTATACTTGGCCATGCTAGATTGAAGCTTATGTACCATATACACTGTGAGGAAACCCATGACTGCAGGAAAGCAGTAGGAAATTTTCTAAAGGAGTCTATTTCTGTCTCAGAATTAAGCACTCATCTTGTCTTACAATGTTTATGTTTATTTTTAACTATAGAGAGCTTTAGTTGTTATAATATAAGCCTACATAAGTAATACTTAAAATAAATACTTCTTATCACCAGTATGTCTTGTCAGTATATTTTTAATAAATAATGGCGCGTTTACGCAGAAATAAACATTGTTGGAAGAGTAACACAATATTAATTTAACCAAACAATGACATCTTGTCAGGGTATCGCATTTTGTATTTTATCCACAAATTATATTTAACACATTATCAGCACTATTTTATAAAGTAATGCTCTATAATTTAAATAAAAATATTTACCAAACGTAGTCTCCTAACTCTCGTATAAATTCCATTTTCGGTAGTTTACTCTAAAAGCAATTATTTATGAACAGACTTGAATGTATTATTAAGGTATCATGTAACTCGAATCAATTATCAACGTAATTTAGCAATATTACTCTTCGATACGTAGTCCAGACGCCGGAAGAAAGCAATTTCGCTTGCATTTATAAACTTTTCATTTATACACAAGAAAATAACACTATTTATACAGTCGAAATTCGTGTATTTAAACTATTGACCATTTTCTTTAACTTTTCTCGCCGTTTATTGCAGGCAACGAAATTTTAAAACGCTTGTAATCACTTTAAACAACACGCAATTTTCGCGGAATGCCATTTTGCGATTTGCTTACAAAATTGTCAAATGTCAAGTTATTGTTTGTTTGACTGTATGTTTCGATAAGTCTACTTCTTCCTATTTCTCAGTAAGTAGGCTTCGATATTTATGTTTTTATTAGGATGGATATATTAATAATCAATAAACTTGTAGTTAACATTCATATTTTAAATGATTTTAGTTAAATGTAAATGTATAGTAAAAATTTAAATTAATATGATGATTTCTTTGAATCATTTAATGAATGAATTTATCGTTGAATAAATAGTGTCATAGACAAGACTACAACTACTGCTGGAAGAACAACACAAACGGTGTCATGACTGATCATGGAATATTTCGAACTCATAATCGATTTATGTATCGTTGACAATCGATTTTACTTTTTAATAATGTTGTGTTTATGATGAAGTTGTGAATCTGTACATTAGAAATATTTTTTATAGCTTTCTGGGATTAAGCTATAAATTGTTTGTTGGATAGTAATAAGATAAATAAGAGATATTTTCGTAAAAGATAAGCCAGTGTATAATCAAATGGGACGCCTTTAACACGAACACATTTTTGAAGTACTTTTTTTATTATTGGAATTTTTAATATTTTTTAAAACATGAATAGTACTAAAATTATCTTTCAGTGGCAATATGGCAGATAAATAATTCAAATTCCAAAAAACGTTGCAATTAGCATTTGTACTTTTTTATAGCGGCTTCTTTTAAAAATTGTCAAGCCTCCCTCCCTATAGAGGAGATTAAAGACCTTAGAATCCAGCAATGGAGACCAACACGATCTTTTCCTTCCAGCCTATAGTCTTTTTATCGCGGCTAAGCCTCAGGTTCGCCACTTAAACCCGTTGAAGCTGTATTAGCTTAAAGGGCCTACAGTAACTACACAGTTCGGGAAAAGGACGTTTATGTTTAAATAAAAACTATAGGTATATGAGGAATTGATGTAGAGAGAACTTTTTATGTTTTTATTTTAAATTAACAAAACTCATAAAACACTATAACAGTAATACAGGACAAAAAATATGCACGGTGTCGGAGTGCTGAAATGATTATCGATTAACATTAAAATCGATCATTTATCCATGACATTTATTTTGACATGACTTTTGGCGGGAACATTGACAATTTTAGCAATCGATAATTGTAATTTATAACGAAATAGAAGTATTATATTGATACTAATAAGGATAATTTCATTAATAAGTGACGATATAACGTGTTTGAACGATGGGTGACTTACAACAGATACGCGCTGAAGTAAACAGTGCGTTTAAACTCAGTGGATTTATAATTCGGCGAGAGGCGACTACATTTGTTGCTGAACAAATTGCTCCTTTAGCGTATCCTGAGCGTCAGAAGATGATAGACAAGTTAACTGCGCACCTACTTCACCAATGTTTATCGCAGCCGGTTTTAGAGAAGCAACACATAGAATTGGCTTATAAAGAGTGCCAGTCATCAGGGTTAGAGGAATCGGAAACGGTGCTTAATGTGATTGACGCTTTTAGTGTTCCTAAACTGTGTTATGATGGCGAAAGGAAGAAATTCGTAAAAGCCGCTAATGTTAATAACAGTCTATATCCTGAACCTAAATGGAAGGCTCAGTTATTGATCGATCGGTACACAGTGATATGGCAACGAACTATTCGGAATAAACTATTCGCGAAGGAGTTACTACCATCAATGGAGGATGAGAATAAGTTTCAACTGCGCAAAATTGAAGTGTTGCTTAGTTCTTCGAGTCGGCTAGATGATGTTATAGTGCTGGGACTCTTAACCCAGTTAACTGAAGGTAAATTCTACTTAGAAGACCCGACTGGCAGTGTCTTGCTAGACATGTCGCAGACAAGGTACCACTCCGGCTTATTTACAGAAAGTAGTTTTGTGTTAGCTGAGGGGTATTATGAGGACAAAGTTCTTAATGTTATGGGTCTAGTTTTGCCTCCATCAGAAAATAGAATCACTTCTCAACCATATTTTGGCAATTTGAACACTTTTGGAGGGAAATCAAAGACATTATTGAAAAA